>ML777422.1:422162-443431 GCA_009831015.1 Picea engelmannii
ACTTAACGGTTTTCAGGAAATCAAGATTGGCAGGATTGCAATGTTTCCACTGGATTCTATCATGTAAGAGGATATGAAACTGGCATTTAATCAAGGGCACCATACCCTTTATGTACCTCGATGTTGGTGGCATTGATTGTTGAACTCTTCTGTCACAACCCTAGTAAAAATGTACCCTTCACTCAAGTATAAACTCTTTTGTTGAACTCTTCTCTTTGTCATCGTGTCAAGTGACTTAGTGGTGTATCTGCACACTAACCTTTGTCTCATTTGTAGGCACTGGGCAGAGAGAAGAGTGGTTGAAGGGAAAGACAAAGATGTGGGATGTGTTTCCTGATGATATGGGTTTGGACAACAGTGTTGAGTTAGCAATGTCATCATTTATGTTAGTAACTTAGTAACTTAGTAGTTACTAAGTTAGTACTAGTTGTATGATTGAATTTGTATCATCATCATGTAACTGTTTACAGTTTAATTATTTCATTTTTGCATGTGTAATTCATAATTTAAATTTTGATATATATATATATATATAAAACATGTCCTCCGTGTCCTATTTCCGGGGGTCGTCTTGCTCGTGTCGAATACTCATATTTCCGTGTCCTCCGTGTCCCGTGTCCCCATGTCAGGTGACTTAGAGTGGATGCCACCTGGAATGTGACCATTTGTGGTGGTGAGTGGGTTTTCCATCTGTGCAAAAGGGCACTGTTAGTCATGTAGTCTCTCGGCACTCCATATCTACACTCTGAGGGCCTCGAGAAATAATCTCCTTAGTTATCCACAAAATGGGGATAACAGTCACTATGTAAGGTGACAAGTGGTAGGTCAAAATTACAACATACGGATGACATGTGCATTAATGGCATAATTATGAGAGAGGGCACAATTTTCAAAGAAATAAGGCGCATTGATTAAAGCAAAAGAGGCGTGTGAGTGGATAAGGCATGTAAAAGTGATGTGTTTTACTTAACTCATGCTTATCTCATTCTTTCTCTCACTCATGCGCCCCCTTATCTATATTTTCCTTCGCATGTGTGCCTTATTATTTCCCTCTCTTCCTTATTCACACATGTTAACTCCTATTCTCTCCTACACGTGTGCGCCCTATCTCCTTATCCTCCTTTCCATGCACACTTTCTGTTTACATTCGTGCCTCCCATTTCCCTAATTCCTAGCACATATATCCATTAATGCACCTCCCCTTCTCTTTTTTCCCTTGTTCACATGTGCTAACTCTCCTTTTCTTACCACATGTGCGCTATCCTTTTCTTATTTCCCCTCACACATGCACATGTATTGTTTATCCTCCTATGTGCCACTCTATTACATGCATTCTCCTCCTTCCATGCACACATCACTTCATCCATTTATCTCCTTCTTTACTCATGCGCCTCCCTCTTCGCCCCATTACTTCACTCCACTCCTACTTAATTATCTCCCTTTCACTTAGACTTGCCCTTTTTCTCCTTGTGCACATGGTTTCTCTCATGCACACCTCCTCATCTTACCCATGCACCTTACCTCCTATTTTTCCACATATGTGCCCCCTATTTTTGACTCTCTTGATGGGCCCTCTTATTTATTGAGGGTCCTCCTCATTATTCGGGTCAAATTTCTCTGAGCAGCAGCAGTATTCTTTCCTCTCTCACATTCTTGTCATACTCTAGCTTCTATTCTTTGATTAAAGAGAAACACTTTGGTTGGTTATGTACTTGTGTTTAGTGGTGCAAAACTTACAACTCGTCTCATGAAATTTCCAAAAAAGCTAGTCCTAGAAGATGACCATATGTTTGAGAGCAATGATTACCTTTAGAGCCGGTTGACTGAGGACCTAAGTCTACTCGTCGATGATGATGCAACAACAAAGAAAATGGAGCCTGGACGACTAGTACTAGCTATGCTGTCTTCACATTTTCTGGAAATGCCATTGGACAACTTTTGTATGTACTTGGTTTAAAATTTAAGACTCAATACTACCAGTCTACTGTTTTTACTATCAATGAATTCTATGAATGATCAATGATGAAGTTTACCAATTTTCTGATCTCAGATGCATTGTTCAATGTTGAATGCCAATTTGTAAATGGATTGGTGGACACTAGAATGAATTGAATCTAAAAATCAATCTGGATCACTGTTGATTTACAATTTTACAGTAATGTCAGTTCTGTATTTTATTTTTTCGGTTCTGTTCATATATATAAAATTTTATATGTATACCCTCGATGTACCCATCCCTGTTTCAAAAATTTCCATACCCGTACCCATACCTACACACCCTGGTAACTTAGGGTTTAGTTATTCATGCTTTTCCTTGGGTGTGCAAATGGGCAAAAGCTTCCTTCAGCCCAATTAATGGAGCTGCCAGTCCCCAGAAATAAAGACGTTTTCTCTTTTCTACTACTTTACTGTGTGATGATTTGCTTGTGCTGCATTTGAATTTAAGTCTTGAATACGAATTAAACCGTTTCTTCTTTTGTATATTTCTGATTTTATGCCAAGATTTGGCATATTTCACTATCTGTTTGTTTGTTAGTTCCCTCATAGCTGGGTGCTGGGTTTTGCAGACTACATTTCAGAATTACACTGTTGTGACACACTTTAGCTGCCTTTCCCCTCTTTTCATTTTTCTTCTTTTATATTTCCGTATGGTTATGCTTAACTTAGATGTATATCTTATGCAGGTGATGCATTTTGTATTTCCTAATTGGATGTGTCATACATGCTTAGTTGTCTTTCAGACTTCAGTCCCAATGGCTGTTATTGTGATCATTTGAGGCCATTCAGTCCCTCAGAGAGAAAAAACTCTTAGTTGCACGCATGGCACACCTTAAATCACTATCACATCTACTCTCCACGAGACAATGATCATTTCTCTGCTAGCTGTGAACCTTTCCCAAGAATGTAGTTGTGGTATTTGTCTCAGTGGCCCTGGTTCTGTGTGTAAATAGTTAATTTTCTTCTTGCTTCCTGACTATAAGGATCTGACCATGATGACAAATATTCTTGATGTTTCAATTTGTTAATGAAAAATCTGTGTCCAAGATCTGTTTGAGCTCAGTCAATGGCTTCATGAAGTATGTTTCAGAAAAAAGGAATGCAATTACAAGAAATGACAGATGCTTCTTAACGTCATTTACTTTCTCTGAGATTGCTTGTCTGTGTAAAGACTGGAATCCTGTTCACACATTAAGTTGGCTTGATTTGGCTTGGTTTGCTGTGATATTTTTGATGTTGCATGGTAGAAATTCTTTAATTTGGTCCACCTCTTTCTGATAAGTAGCGTTATGTAAACAATCTGTCTGTAGAAGCTACTGATCTATGCCATGAGATATACTGGGCATGAATATACAGTCCTTGCAGGTAAAACGCATGCCCCTATTTGCAGCACTTTCTGAGCAATCCTTTAAACATTATCAGGTGTAGGAAGTCCCCCTCATGTTGAAAATGTGAATCTTCTTTTAGGTGACTTAAAGATTCTCCATGAAAATATCTCTGCAGGAATTGTTTATCTCGAGAGAGCAATGCAATGGAAAAGCTGAGAAGATGGTATATACCTTTATGATAAAAACCAATTAATTATTTTTAATCTATGCAGGTGAGTGCAAATACTGGCCGCATACATTTATATGCATGTGTTTCTGATAAGGATTCTAGACCAAGACAGCTGGCAGTCAACTTTCGGCCAGAAGATGTAGAGTCCCCTGTCATATTGAGTTCACCTCCAAAGTTTGTGCATGAAAGTCCCGCTCACAGAGAAGTCATTCTTACCTTCATCAAGGAGTGGAACGAACTGAGACCTATTGAGCGTAATAAAATATTTGGGAGGCCATTACGATTGCCTCTTTGCCTTGAGTTAAGCTGCATCAAATCTGAGCCTTACTACACATTTGAGGTGTACATTGTTTAAATGGTTTCCTCTGCAATATCTATCCGATTTATAAAAACACTGTCCATTTTTCATTGATAAAAAATGCACGTCATTATCAAGACACCCAGAGAGAAAGAGAGAGACTAAAAACACACTTTAACAGGGCTTACTGAAAGGAGGAAGCAAGCGTCGTGTTGCACCAAGAGACGAAATCAGTGATCCCTTACCAGAAAATGCAACCTGGCGGAAAGTTTTCCTCTGCAAGCATTATAGGATGAAAGAGAGGTATGAAATGCAGGCATGGACTGCAGAGGGACAGCCACTTTGTAAGCTTTGCCAGAATCCGTGCTTGTAAGTATCTCAAGCAATGGTTATAAGAAATGAGATTCTGTAAATAAGTGAATATAGTGTGGGTGCTCATGTGTACGATATTGTTTTATATTGCTGCAGAGGAATACAGGCAAAAGCTCCTGAATATTTTGAGGATTTATTTTGCAAATTAAACTGTTTTGAAGTGTATCGGATGAGGACGAGCCAACGATTTATGCGAGAGGTTGGAAAATGCTACTTTTAAACTTTACAATTAGCAGTTTTTAAAATTTTTCTTAGACTTCTAAATTCTACTAGCATAATTTTTTTTCTGTATTTCTTATTTTGAATCTACTAGTTGTTGCATCAGTTAATTAAAATACATGACTGAATATACATGCTGGTTTACAGGAATGAAATCAGATATGCATGGTATTTTTTTCAACATCTATTGCTTATCTTTTACGATGCTGTAATATCTCTGACAAATTTCACAAGTACATTACTTATAATAATATCAACTTTGAATTCTAAGATACTCTGCTTTCATTACGTTTCCAGATTCTTTTCTCCGTAGAGCATGGAATTTGTACCCATTGCAAACTAGATTGCCATAAACTTGTTAAGTGCATTCGCCCATTGTCAAATGATCAACGGAGAGAGCACATACTGAAGGCAGCCCCAGATTTTGCAAATCATCAACGATTGTAAATTTCTTTCAAAAACTCGGGTCTATTCGCACTCATGGATGTGCTTGAACTATCAGTGTGCTTTTGAATTTCACTATTCTCTTTCATGGTGTCTATTTCATCATTTATATTTATATTTTTGCAGCAGTGAAGACCATCATGCTATATTAATACTTTGAGAAACTGACCGGTAAAAATCTGTGAAACTTATCATGTCATACTTCTGCAGGCTTGACAAACTTGTCCTAGAGCCAAATGAGGGCAATGCATGGCATGCAGATCATATTGTGCCAGTGTATAGAGGAGGAGGTATGGTTTTTCCAAAATGTGGCTTTATAATTTGATGATTTAAGATTATTGGAATGTCAGGCATGTCACTATAGTCATTCTTGTCATATGTTGTGTCTTGTCTTGAATGTATTGCAGGAGAATGCAGATTGGAAAACATGAGGACACTCTGTGTCATTTGCCATTCAAAAGTAACTGCAGAACAACAAAAGGACCGTCGCTTGATGAGATCAAGGGCAAAACAAGGACTGCAGATCACTATTGAAAAGCTCATAGAGCGAATTTGTCAGAAGCGTATGAAGCTTTGTTCACAGGTAAATACAGTTTGAGCCTGGCCATGCATGAATGCACTAAACAGGAATCTGATGAAACAATAACTACTGATTTTAATTCTTGTGAGGATTGATTGGTTTCTTCTCTTTGCAGGATCATCCATGTGTGGAAGTAGATGATTCCAGTGAGATAGAGGATGATAAAGAATTGATAATGGATATCTCAGGAAGTGCATATTCAAAGAAGCCCATCGGTGTGCAATTAGATCCTAGTGAGACAGAGGATGATAAAGAATTGATAATGAATGTCTCAGAAAGTGCATATTCAAAGAAGCTGACCTGTGTACGATTAGATTCAAATGATGCAAACAAGATTGATAATTCTGAAGAAGGGAAACCAATTAGAGCTTCAGAGGTTGCTTACTTGGAGAAGCCAACCTTGCCTAATGAACCAGAGTTAGAGTGATCCCTAATCTAAAGACTCTAAACTTTCTCTAATTCTAATGTGCAGCCCATTTGAGTATCAGTTCACCATAAGTGCCATACATGCGTGAAAATAAGTGACAGTAGTTTCGAGAAAGGCATACAGTAACATTTGAGGGTGGCCAATCAAAACTTGCATCAGTGGTGTAACATTCAAAGGAAACTTCTGATTTTGAAAATGAAATCTAATTTGGTATGAAAAGAAGAAATCGAAGTAGGCACTCCATCAAGTCAAAGGAACAGTAATGATCCATTCATAACAACAAAGATGTCTTCTAGATGTCCACTCAAATGGAGATGACTAGTGCCCAAGGATCTCGTGGCCAGCAAAGAGTCTAAAGTTGTTATTGAAGTGATAATTTGTTTCTTCATCAATATCATGAGAATGGAAAACTATCTCAGAAATAACATCCTGATGAGATAGTATAAAATCTAGTGTTGCAAAGAAAGTGAATTTGCCATAAATATTGCCAGCCTGTGGATTTGCTTCTAAAAATGTCTTTTCAGATCTAAAATCTGTGAGATGAGATTGATGGGATAAGTTATTGGTATATGCACTGACCAAAGGGCATCGCTGCACTAAATTCTATGGAGTGTGCACCATTTGTGCACATGTTAAATTTGAATTCAAAGTTTATATTATGTAAAACTGCATGTCAAACTTACGATATTCCTTTTGTTTAAATTTTGAGAAACATGTAATATTTCACACTCAAGGTGTATGATCTTGCTTTTTCCTTATGATTTGTGTATTTATATGGTCAATGTCAAAGTTATGAATAACTTTATCAGTTTAGTAACTGTTCTGTTCAATTCTCTGTTCATGAAACATGTTTAATAGTTCTCTTACCACGAGGAAAGTGGTTCCTTTAAAGAGCAGACAAGTTGTCAAGGTATTTATGGCATCCACGCAAATATTGGTACTGACTACACAAACCTTGCCATTTCACAAAATGTTATCCAAGCATGGGCAGCTAATATTAATGGAGAGCATAATGCATATTCATTTTTTCTGATGACCTATTTTGTAACCAATTCTCAGTGGAAAACTTGTGCCACTATTGAATTCAGGTTATCTGGCTATTACAATGCCAACCATTGAAAACTGTATATGATATGAAATGGACCACTATATAATATTTCATTTGTTTTGGTACCTTTTGGAGTGGAATATTTGGGAGCCATGGACTTGTAGGGATCATTTTAGGGGCAGATCCCATTTTGGTGATTGGGATCCAAATGCTTCTAGGCCCTGTTTCAGGCATCAAACATCTGTTTTTTTGGGTCAAAACTTTGCAAACGAGATTCCCAATGCTCCAACACTATTCTATTCGTCAAGAGTTTTCCAATAGTCAAAAGAGCACCTCAATTGGACTTTGTATGAGGAACTTATACCAACCACAAGTTGACCTATGCTGTGACCACTGTCATACCAAGTGGATGCCACATCAGTTCTTATTACTCACACAGGTAGAACTAGTCATGTGTAGACATTCAAGAAGATTCTAGAGGGTCCAAAACTCTAACGCTAAGTGGGAATTGGGGCATGCAAGAACTGTAACCCTAGATGACTATCAGGATATGTTAAACACTAAGCCACAAGGAAAGGAAAGGGTTCGATTCCCATTGTATTATTTATTGTTCCATAGATGAGGAAAGCAAAGGAGTAGGATATTTTGTGCAGAATAGAGGAAGTAGAAGGCCCTATAGCAACCATTCAAGCCACAATGTCAATTGTAACTCCATAGTGAGTCCATCTTTTTTTGTATCTTGCATTTTATATTTGACAAGAAAAGGGCAATGCACAATGCTCATCTTCTTGCTTGGTTTTCCTATATTTGGTTTCCAAGGGAACATCTTGTGTTCATTGTGTTGCTGGTGTGCTCATTTTATTGATGTAGTTTCTATTTTAAATTCTCAGCTCATATCAGTATTTTGAGCACTATGCTTATAATATTACATTTTTAATCAGAAGTAAACACCGCATAATAAAGGATAACCTCATAGTATTTTGTAGTAATTAGTAAGATCTGTTGTGGCACACTATCAAGTGGAATACTCATGGAAATTTAGAGATCCTATTTGTGTTAGAACAGTTTTTGTGAGATATTGTAGGATCCATAAATCAACACAAAGAAAGAAGTCTCAAACCCTATGTATGGCAGATGAACAGAGTGGCAATCCAAAGAATGACTCAAAGGAGGGATTTGCAAGTCCAGAAGCAAAATTCTCTGACATCTCCCACAATATGGCGATATTAATGTCATCTCTAGAGAGCAAGTTTGGAACTTTTGGAGAGTTTGACAACTCTAACTCATATGTTGGCTCTAATAGGAAACTTGAAGATAAATAACAGCCAAAGGAGAGACCAAATTTCAACATAACAACTTCTCAACCTCTATTCAAAGTGGAAGCAGAAGTGGATAATAAGCCCTATCTAGGTGAGATTAATGTTATAAGTGAATCAATGTTTGCAACACAGAGAAGCTACTCTATTGTGCACACCATAGAAGAAAAGTAGAAGATATCACTACCCAATTGAAGTTAGAGGACTACACCCAAACTTGGTGGGAATACCATACATAGTCACTTAGAGTGAAGGGTGATCCACCAATCACTATGTGAGAGGTGTTTAAAACTCTCATTAAGTCCAAGTTTTACCCTATTGGCTACAAAAGGACCAGTGGATTTGTTGGCAGTATTTTTGGTAGAAGCAAGGGAAAAGTGTGCAAGAGTACACCATTGAGTTTAGAAAACAAGCCTCTCTATTGGAAGTATGTCCCAAGAACTTGAGTATATTCCTCAAGTATCTAGGTGGTCTCCATAGTGATTTAAGTAAACAAGTTATTCTCTATAAACTTTAGACCATTGATGAAGCTTGTGTGCAAGCATAGTTTCTAGAGATGGACTAGAAGAAAGGACAACCAAATGGTTCCAAGGAAATAGACCAACAAGGCATTTCCAAGGAGGGAAAGAAGTGGAAAGGAAAGGGGAAGAAGACAATTGCCACTACACATTAGTGCAAGGATCCAAGCAACCATTGCAAAATCAGTGATCATATTGATGATATGCGTTGGAAGTTGCATCTAAACTAAATCCAAAGAATCACAAGGAGTCCAAGAAGAACATGCTAGGCATGGATTTGCGAAACCAAGTATAGAGCAACTTAGATGTAGACAAGAAGAGTGTTTGCACTATAGTGTGAAGATAATATAATATAAGAGAATTGTATTAATGTTCGACTAATGACCACAAAAGTAGGTCAAAGGGACTGTTGAGTACAATGATGTTGTTACACATCAGGAGTACCAAAAGGTCTCCTATAAAAAGAAAGATGCAGAAAGTAAAGTAAGGTAGAGTAGAGAATGAGATCTAAGTTGAGGCATAAACAACCCTCGACCCCAAGCCCAAAAACCGTCTCTAATGTGGAGATGTATAGGAGGAGAAGATCAAGGAACAAGAAGAACCAAAAGTGATGACATAGATCTATCATGGAATATACCCATCTCTCCAAACATCCGAGGTTGAATGAAGGAAGCTAAGTATAGTATGATGTCCAAAGGGAGAAATAGTGGGATGTTTGGATCGTTCGTTGCGCTACTATTTGGAAGAGGTATTGGGGGATCTCATATGTCTCCTGGGGAGGGATCTAATCTGGTCATGTTGCTGAAATATAGTGGGTTGGGGGAGGTCCCCATGGGTCTACACTGATATGGAGTCTGGAGTTGTGTTGATATTGGTTTGTCTCCTAGTGTTGCCCCTTCCTGAGGGTAGCACCATGAAGAAGGAATTTATTCATTGGGTATAGTCTAGTCTAGTAGGGGGTTAAAGAATATGGGTTTGGAGCTTAAGAGCCTCTTACATGTATAAGGCTAAGCACCTCTGGTTAGAATATCTGAATAAGCCAATAAGGGTTTGATTCCCCCCTGAATAGGAAATGGAACTTCCCTTGATCTCGTAATAGATGGGGCAGTGGAAGATGAAGTGCTCCTCAATCTCAATTTCTTGTAGATGGCATAGCTGGTAGATTATGTATGATCTATCGATCTAGTGGTTTGTCTCTATCCGAAGTCTATGAGAACCCACTTTGACCTAGCCTAGGAGAATGCAAAGGGCATGCACCAAATGGCATAGTGTATATTGTGGTCGAACAATGAGCCCATATCTAAGCTCCAAGAAGTGCTCAACATAAAAGGTTATCTTTGGGCATAACCCACCCTAAAGGTCAACTTAAGTGATCTAGACAAACTCCATGTAAGTGTCATCCTCGATGATCTTGTTCAACTCATGTCTGGTAGTTAGGAGGTGGCTAGGTGCATCCAAGGAATATCTAAATGGAGTGAGACGATCCATTTGAATGCCCATGGACTCTAAAAGATCTGAGACCCCTATGAAACAACCTCGAGCTCGACTTGAAGAGTTAGAGAGGAAAATGGTCTCTGAAGAACAATAGGCCAAGTACGGGTATTGATCTCGCCCCTTCACTGAGTCAGCGAAGCTCCACATGTGATGCAGAAAAGAGACCAATCTGAACATTGTCTCAAGTCAGAAGGGTCGGGCCCCAAAGTCTACTAGGATTATGTGATGAGGGATTGTCTTCTTGCATCTGATGATGCGCCATAGGAGAAGGGTCTGGACTCTCCTAGTTGATGCCTAATTAGAATCAAGTAGAGAAGGCCAACAAATCTCCGAGCCATAGAGAGCAGTGGGTCAGATAAGGGAGTCCATGAGAGACATCTTGGATGAGATGTCTTAAAAATGGTGAGAGAAACACTATCTCTTGAGAAAGGCTAAGGATTTGTATCCCTTGTTGATTTGAGGCTAGAGGGTCGGTCACAATTTGAAGCGGGGTCCCAAGAATTGCACTCCTAAGTATGTGTAGGTGTTGGTGATCTCGATCTCCTCCCCTTTGAAAAAGAAATGAAGGTCTGAGGTCTTCTTCAACCTGTTGAAGATCACAACCTTAGTTTTACCTAGGTTGATTGTCAACTGCCAAAGGTTGCAGAAGAGAGCTAAGGCGTCCAACTGTCTCTGTAACCCCTCGGGTGATGAGGCTAGGGGGACCACGTCATCAACAAAGAGCAAGATGGATATTAGAACTTGGTGGAGGAGGCACCCAATTTTTTCCTACACATGCTCGTGAAGAAACACCTCCAACCCATCAATATGCATCCCAAACAATGTGGGGGACATGGGACAACCCTAATTAACCCCAATGGTACTCTTGATGAAATTGGACATCCCATGAACTGTGTGGAGATGACCAAGAATCGATTCATACGGGTGCATGATGGTAGTCAGTGTTGAAGTAATGTAACTGCAAAGTGTATTCTTATTATTATCTGATATATTATTCACTGGATCAATCCCCATTGTGGATTGATCATGTCGGCTATTGTAATAGGACCAAATCCCCTTTTGCAGATTGGTCAAATGATAATTATAATAGGCAGAATAAGAAGTCGGCCCCAGCAGATATTAAAGAGGCCCCATAATATATTAAAGGTGGTTGTAACCACCCAGTTTGAGAAGTCGACCCTGCCAGTGAAGATACACTTAACACATGCCAGTCTTGTATAAATAAAGAGGCCAACGCCTCACTTAGACACACAACTCACTTGCTCATTTGAGAGACAAGTTTCGAAATTGCAGTTGGAGAAGAAAGAGAGAGAGTGGCGCATCTTTTGGAGAGGATCTTTTGTATTAGCATGAGTTATCTCTTGGCATTGTATTGGCTATCTATAATAAGGAAGTTTTGTTGGGTTTTCTTCCCCTAGAGGGTTTCCCAGGATAAATGTTGCGTCTCTTGTGATTGTGTATTTCTCAGTGATCTTGTCTTTATGTTGTTGTTATCTATTGAAATGAAAAGAACTATAATAATGGCATAAACATTAACATGGTATCAGAGCCAAGCTAAAGAGAGCATCTTTCGCAAGAGAAAAAGGTCATTGTTGTCATACATGCAAATTAGGGTTTTTTGATGGTGAAGCTTTTCAGCCCCAAAACCACTAGAAAAGTGCGTCCTCCCTCAAGGATTACTTTGGCATCATCAACGCACCTTTTCGGTGGGTGGATCTCTCGGAAAGTGAAACCCTAGTTTCACAAAAGTGCCAGAAAACCAGTGAACCAGAAGTACTAGAGTACCAGAGGTACTAGAAAACCAGAAGCACCAGTCCAGAAATCCGCAGATCAAGTTTGGAAGGGTAAAAGTTGGATTTTCTCAGATCCAAGCACACCAGGCTACTCGCCTCAACCAAGCGCATCTCCTGGTAAGTTCAAAATTTGATTATGAGCACTTTCATTTTTTTGTCATTTTCCTAGCTCCAGGTAAAAGATGTCTGGAAGCACAAAGCTTGCTGACAAACTGGAAGGTGTGGAAAACTTCTGTGCCTGGAAGTATAGGATCGACCTGATCCTTGTAGAGAATGACCTAGCAAGATTCATCAAAGAAGAAGTGTCGGAACTCGAAGATGCCGCAGAGAAAGCAAAGCATCAAAAGGACACAATCAGGGCCCAAAGAATCATTGCAGATTCAATCAAAGACCACATGATTCCTTATGTGTCATCAAAGAACACTCCGAAAGAAATGTTTGATGCCCTAAGCAGACTGTACGAAGTAAAGAACATCAACTGGAAGATGAATCTAAGAACACAACTACAGAATACGAGGATGTAGAAAGGAGAAACGATCCAAGAATATTTCTCTAGAATTTCTGAATTCAAACAACAGTTAGAAGTGATTGGAGACACCATAGACAAAGACGAGCTCATAATGATGGCCCTAAATGGTCTCACAAGACCTTGGAATGCATTCATCCAAACGATATGTGCCAAAACGGAGAAACTAAAGTTTGATAGTCTATGGGAAGAATGCATCCAAGAAGAAACAAGAGTAGTTAACCGTGAAGCGCTACTAGTAAGAGATGATGATCAAGCCCTAGCTACTCACACCAAAAGAGGAAGGAAGAAACCCTACTTCCACAAGGAGACTCATAAAGAGCCTCAACTGCCAAACAGATTCAATAATAAAGAATCTCATCCAAGGAGATTTCAGAAGAGAGGACAACGAAGGGAAAGAGACCACTCATCTGTACAATGTTATCATTGTGACAAGATGGAACACATTGCGAAATTATGTCCAGCCAGACAAGAAGAATACAAGAGGAAACATAAGAGGCACCATGCCCATGCAGTCGAAGATGAAGAGCCACCTGCAAAGATGATAAGAGAACAGATCAAAGACTATGTCTTAATCTCGGCCCTCTCAGGATCGGTAACACATGGAGAAGACACGTGGCTCATTGATAGTGGTGCCTCCAAGCACATGACAGGTCAGAAAAACATTCTCTCTTGTGTTTCAGAAAAGACGTTTTCTCAGAAAGTGACACTTGGAGATAATTACCAATATCCCATCAAGGGAGTGGGAGAATCAAACTACAAACTTAATTTAGGGAATTCATTAAAAATGAAGGACGTACTATATGTACCAGGTTTGAAAAAGAACCTACTCTCCATTTCAACTTTAGAAAAGAAAGGCTACAGAGTTGCCTTTATAGATGGAGAAGTTCTTATTTGGGCTAAAGGAGAAACCATAAATGAAGCAATCATCTTTGGAAGTGAAGAAAATGGCTTGTATAGACTAAAGGGTCACTCAGAAATTGCCATGGCCCACTCCATTGAAAACTTATGTGAACTTTGGAATAGAAGATTAGTTCACATCAACTACAAGGCACTACCATACATATGCAAAGCGGTCACAGGTTTACCAGAACTTAAGGTCGACCATGAAGGCATATGCAATGGATGCGCACAAGGGAAGAACATCAAGAACCCTTTTTCGAAGAGAGACAACAAAGAAGGAGTCCTAGAATTCATTCATTCAGATGTGTGTGGCCCAATGCCATCAGCCTCCATTAGCGGGTATGTATACTATGTATCATTCATTGATGATTATTCTCGTAAGACCTGGGTGTATCTCTTGAAATCTAAAGATGAAGTGTTCAACAAGTTCAAGGAATTCAAAGCCTTGATAGAGAATCTTTCTGAAAGAAAGATTAAGATACTCAGGTCAGATAATGGAGGAGAATACACCTCAAAAGAGTTCGTGAACTTTTGCAGAGATGTTGGGATCAAGAGTGAACTCACTACTCCCTACAATCCCCAACAAAACGGTGTAGCTGAACGAAAGAACAGAACGATAATGGAAGCTGTGAAGACTATGATCCATGATCAAGATCTTCCTATGTGCTTATGGGCAGAAGCAGCAATGACGATTGTTTATGTGCAAAACTGATTATCCCATAGTGCACTTGGGTTCAAGACCCCGGAAGAGATGTTCACCGAAAAGAAGCCAGAGGTAGGCCATCTCAAAATATTTGGTTGCCCAGTATTTATTCATTTACCGAAAGAGAAGAGAAACAGGCTGGAACCTTCAAGAAAGAAGAGAATATTTGTGGGATACTGTGAGGTCTCCAAGGGCTTCAGAATCTATATACCAGGTTACTGTCACATTGAGATCAACAGGGATGTGACCTTTGATGAAGATGCAACGCTCAAGAAATCAAGAAGATGCCAGCTTGAAGAAGTATATGAAGAGGAACCCGTAATCCTCAAAACTATAGAGATGGAGGTTCCCAGAGCCGCAGAACTAGTGAGAGAAGACGTAATTTCCCTTGATGAGGAAATTCCAAAAGATCATGATATAGTGGAATTTCAAGAACCACCTCAGATGACAATCCTCCATAGAAGAAAGCCAACTTGGGCCAGAGATCTTATTCAATATGGGGAGAAGTATGGTGTTCTCCAAGGAACCACGAGATAGGTGAAAAGACCAAAGCCATTTTCCAATTATACGGCTTTGATGTGTGACCTCCTAGAGAAGGAGCCTACCAGCTTTGAAGAAGCTTTTCAGATGAAAGAATGGGCAAATGCCATGATAGAGGAATACCAATCCATAATCAAGAATGATGTATGGGAAATAGTTCCCAGATCGAAGAGTAAAGATGTGGTATCCTCCAAATGGCTCTTCAAAATAAAACATGATGCTGACGGAAGTATTGAAAAATATAATGCAAGATTCGTCGCTTGGGGCTTTTCTCAGAAAAAAGGCATTGACTATGAAGAGACATTCGCTCCTGTGGCCAGATACACTTCGATTAGAACCATCATAGCCCTTGCAGCTAAGATGAAGTGGAAGTTACACTAGATGGACCTAAAGACAACCTTTCTAAATGGTGTCATCGAAGAGGAAGTGTATATAGAGCAACCTCAAGGATTTGAAGTTGAAGACAGGAAGTCTCATGTCTGTAAATTGAAGAAAGCCTTATATGGATTGAAGCAAGCTCCCAGAGCTTGGTATGTCTGTATAGACAGTTTCTTGACGAGCTTAGGCTTTACCAAGAGTAAAGCAGATTCTAACCTCTACTTCAAGGTTATGAACGATGAGCCAATAATATTATTGCTATATGTGGATGACTTATTCTTAACTGGAGAAGAAAAGCTCATCATCGAATGTAAGAAGAGACTTGCCTCATAATTTGAAATGAAAGACCTTGGCCTAATGCATTATTTCTTAGGTCTTGAGGTATGGCAGAGTCCAGAGAGAATCTTCCTTAACCAAGGGAAGTATGCAGTCGAAATCCTGAAGAGATTCGACATGTTGGAATGCAAGCCCGTGAATACACCCATGGAAGCGAAACTGAAGTTGTTGGTCGACACTTCGTCAGAATCAATTGATGCCACCTTGTACAAACAGATTATTGGATCATTGATGTACCTGACGAACACCAAACCAGACATTTGTTTTGCCGTGAATCCCTTGAGTCAGTTTCTGGTAGAGCCCAAACATGTTCACCTTGTGGTTGCAAAACATGTGATGAGGTACCTTAAGGGTACATTAGATTATGGTCTCAGTTATGACAGAGATCATGATTTCAAATTGAGTGGATACACTGATTCAGATTGGGCAGGAAGCGTTGCTGACAGGAAAAACACTTCTGGATGTTGTTTCAGTTTGGGATCAACCATGATCTTGTGGAAAAGTAGAAAGCAATCCAACATTTCTCTCAGCACAGTGGAAGCAGAATACATTGTTGCGTGTTCTACTAGCTGCGAAGCTATATGGCTTTGAAAGTTGTTGACCGGTCTATTTGACCTAGAGATGGAAGCAACCTCGATTCTATGTGACAACCAAAGCTGCATAAAGATGAAAGAGAATCTTGTATTTCATGATAAGTCGAAGCACATAGAGATATGATATCATTACATCCGTGACATGGTGCAGAGAGGAGCCATAAAGCTCCAGTACATTAGCACGGATGAGCAGGTTGTTGATTTGTTGACCAAGCCCCTATCTCGTGTAAAGTTTGAATACTTCCGATATAAGCTTGGCATAGTCTGAAAGGACCTTCCTCGAAAGGGGGAGTAGTTGTTGTGATGAGACTAGTACTGAGCTTCTGGCTAGATAGTTGTGACGTAAAGCCAGTCTAGTATCCTGCTTTCGACCTTATGGTTGTGATGTAAAGCAGGACGTATACCTTGCTTCCGACCCTATGGTTGTGACATAAAGCAAGATGATGTGATATGACTAGTACTATGCTTTCGGTTGTACAACTGTGACGTAAAGGAAGTCTAGTACCCTACTTCCGACCTGATGGTTGTGACGTAAAGCAGGACGTGTTCCTTGCTTCCGACCTTATGGTTGTGATGTAAAGCAAGAAGATATAATGAGACTAGTACTGAGCTTCCGGCTAGATAGTTGTGACGTAAAACTAGTCTAGTATCCTGCTTCCGACCTGATGGTTGTGACGTAAAGCAGGACGTATACCTTGCTTCCGACCTTATGGTTGTGACGTAAAGCAAGATGATGAGATGAGGCTAGCACTGTGCTTCCAGCTAGATAGTTGTGATGTAAAGCCAATCTAGATCCTGCTTCCGACCTTATGGTTGTGACGTAAAGCAGGACGAGTATCTTGCTTCCAGCTTTATTGCTGTGACGTAAAGCAAGATTATGAGACGAGACTAGAACTGTGCCTCCGGCTTGATAGCTGTGACGTAAAGCCATTCTAGTATGATGATGATGAGCCAGCCTCGTGCTGTGATGATGATGATGTATTAGTTTTATACTAATCCATATTGATGCAGATGATGATTGCATTCCTTTGAGAATGACGATGCCTGCCAATGAAGAAAACTTCCGATGATTTATAGATATGCCAGTCAGTGCTCCAAGATGATATTAATGATGTTGCCCTCCTGATGTCGCTAATGATGCAGACCTCTCTCTCGCCTGATGTTGTTGAAGAATACCCTTCTTATTAAGGGGGAGTGTTGAAATAATGTAACTGCAAAGTGTATTCTTATTATTATCTGATATATTATTCATTGGACCAATCCCCATTGTAGATTGATCATGTCGGCTATTGTAATAGGACCAAATCCCCTTTTGCGGATTGGTCAAATGATAATTATAATAGGCAGAATAAGAAGTTGGCCCCAATAGATATTAAAGAGGCCCCATAATAAATTAAAGGTGGTTGTAACCACCTAGTTTGAGAAGTCGGCCCTGCCAGTGAAGAGACACTTCACACGTGCCAGTCTTGTATAAATAAAGAGGCCAATGCCTCACTTAGACACACAACTCACTTGCTCATTTGAGAGACAATTTTCAGAATTGCAGTTGGAGAAGAAAGAGAGAGAGTGGCACATCTTTTGGAGAGGATCTTTTGTATTAGCTTGAGTTATCTCTTGGCATTGTATTGGCTATCTATAATAAGGAAGTTTTGTTGGGTTTTCTTCCACTAGAGGGTTTCCCAGGATAAATGTTGTGTCTCTTGTGATTGTGTATTTCTCAGTGATCTTGTCTTTATGTTGTTGTTATCTATTGAAATGAAAAGAACTATAATAATGGCATAAACATTAACAGTCAAAAGGATAAGGGAGATGCCAATGTCTTTGAGCCTCTAGAACATGGCTTCTTGTGGGACAAAGTCAAAATATTTTTGAAAATCTACAAAACAACAATAGAGTTTTAAAGAACGATACCATGCCTCCTCAATGATGGCCCGGAGAGTAAAGATGTGATCAATGGTTTGATGAACGAGCCAAAATCTTGCCTCCCCCCTAGCTCTAAGGTATCTCTGCTCCAACTCACTAGAGAGCTTCATATGGAGAACTGTAGCATAGAGATTTGAGAACGTGTGGCCTACCATGATTGTCTTGTAGTTGTTGGGATCTCAATTGGGGCCCGATTTGTGTATCGGGTGAATGGTGTGATGTGACCATGCCGATGGAAAACCTATACCAACCACATGGTTGAAGAGATCAACCAAGTGAGAAACCATAGCACAAAGACTATGCTTAAATAATTATGCCTAGAAACCCTCCTTGTTTATTGCTTTGTTGTTTTCCTTCACCCAAACAACCTCTTTGATGTCATTATTTGAAAATAAGAAGCATGAAGTGGGTGGAGAGGTAACCTGAATATGGGGTTTCCTAGGAATATCATAGAGAGTGGATATGTGAGAGAACATCAATCGGGGGTTAACATTAGATGGGAGGTGAGAGTGACAGGGGAGGATGGTGCACCAAAAGTGTTTAGGGGTGTGAGTAGGGGAAGTACATAAGTCTTTTCTCCTCTTAGAAACAAAGATGTGTTTCTTGCGGCGGAGGACACAACAATATGAAGCTTTGAGGTTGGGGTAGGAGGGATGAGAATGGGTGAATGTGTGTTGAAGCTAGCGGTTGAGAGCCTTACATTCCTTGTCAGACCATCGGTTCGTAGTAGGAGTTTGATTTTTGGTAGGTGGAAGTGGGATGGGTGGAGTGAGGGTAGGACTTGAGGGTTGCATTCCAAATGATGGATGAGAGGAAGTTGTACTTGGTAGATGCATAATCAATCAAGGAGCATTGGGTCTCGGAGGGGAGCATCTAGCGAAGGTGGGTAGAAAAGGAGTTTGGGCCCCCCTCATTGAATCAGAAAGTAGTATCAGGTGGGCCCTGGAGGGGATGGGGTGTGGTAGGAGGGGGGATGTCAACCCAGAGAGATAAGGAAATAAGATAATGGCCCATGAGGGGGATGGGGGAAACAAAGTAGTGACGAATAAAGGGGAGTAAGTTCTAGTTAGAGAGGATATAATAAAAAACACGCACCTTTTCCATGAGGTTGACACATGAAAAAGCAAGAATCTAGGAAACATGGGAGCCTATTCAGAATCAACAATTCCTAAGATTCCCCTATGTGAAAAAGGTACCAACCATAGGCTGCAAAAGGCCCCAATGTTGGACATTCGGTGAAGCCCCATTGACTCTGGATCTATCTCTTGGATGCAGAACATGTCCTCTAACTAATCATGGAGAGGAATCTAGAGGTATTTGGTGTAGGAGTTGAATTCACCTAGAAGGATAACGTCCCCAACTGTTGAGTACTAAGCGATGTCATCTTACAAATCCATAAAGGTGTCCCTGTCGAGCCCATTATGAATAGAATATGACAAAGAAGATGGAGGGAACTAACAAACTGACACGTGAAAAAGCAAGAATCTGGGAAACATGGGACCTCGTTCAGAATCAACAATTCCTAAGATTCCCCTAAGTGAAAAAGGTACCAACCATAGGCTACAAAAGGCCCCAACGTTGGACATTCGGTGAAGCCCCATTGACTCTGGATCTATCTCTTGGATGCAGAACATGTCCTCTAACTAATCGTGGAGAGGAATCTAGAGGGATTTGGTATCGGAGTTGAAGTCAACTAGAAGGATAACCTCCCCAACTATTGAGTACTAGGCGATGTCACCATACAAATTTATAGAGGTGTCCTTGTCGATCCCATTATAAATAGAATATGAAAAAGAAGATGGAGGGAACTAACAAACTGCAATATAAATTTTCCCGGGGAGAAGGGAAATGCCTCAAACCCAAACCCAAATAAACCTAGCAAACTCATCTGCGGTCACCAAAGAAATCCTGCTCCAGAGGGAGTCTCTAATGAAACAAGCAACTCCACCTAAACCTTTGATACCCCTCGAACTTGTCGTCTCCTATTGACACGCTAAAAAATGATGGTATCTTGTAATGTTTGGGAGAGGATGAACAGGGTTGTCATGCATCTCAGTGATGAATAGGATGTCTAACGACCTAAGAGAATCATATAGTAGACCTAATGATGATCAGAAAGACCCATTTCCATTCTAAAGGTTGATGGAAATGCATGCGCCTTGTTGCCTCTCCCAATGGGCCCATCATTTGGAAGCCCCAAATTGGAGTTCCCACTCAGGTGGAAAAGTGTCTTGGATGATTTCTCTGAGGTTCCTGATAACTACCCATTTCCTTGCCTGGCATGATGTTGTAACCATCTCCCTGGAGTGTTTGAGCTCTGCAACCTATGTTCTAGTGAGATCTTCATTAAGGAAGATCTTACTGGGAAGAGAAAACAACTTTCTCTTAGCTCTAAGAGCTCGAAGTTGATTAGTTGCAAACCTAAATCAGAGAACGAGAGTGGAGCTAGACCCAAGTCAGACCCAAGCCAAGCTCTATCAAGTGTCACATAAGGGATATCTAGATTATCCCTGAGAAATAAGGTTCCAACCAACATGGGGCTGAGGATGGCATAGGTAGAGGGTACCTTCTTACTTTGAGATTCAATTCCAATGCCCTCCTAGTACGTTCCTTCATGAGTTTAGCATATACCACCTCCTCAACTGTTGCTAGAGGGGGGGGGGATTTATCCCTTTCTACTTGTTCCCATGAGTTGATATGCATCTCCTTTTCATGTTTAAAGGGATCTTGTCGAGCTCTAATCTCCTCCTGCTTGTTTTTAAGATTGAGAATTTATGTGTAAGATGTTGTTTANGTGTGGAGAGCATCTTGCTCATTTTCATTTAGTTGTTTCTTCAGTGATATGTTCTCCAATTCATTTTTTGCTACCTTGTTTGTGAGTTCACCGACCTCTATCCATAATGTCAAGTTTGATGATTCCGGGAGTTCTAATTGTAATGTCCCCATTTTGGGACATTATAACATTACAACATTTCAGAGTGTTATGCTTACCCGAGTAGACAGATAGGGGTGACAGAGAGTTCGGGAGATATTGAGGGGTTTATTTGGCCCGACTTGTATCGTTCATCATCAGGATCCATTCCGCACAGCTGGGCTTTGGTTTCGTTGCATTCTGACGATTTCCGTAATTTTGAGTTATTATGGGTCATATCTTAATTACATTCACTAAGAAGGTCATAATGGGCATATTACTTGGAGAAACATCTTAGTGTAATAGCTCATCGGAATCGGGAGGAAGAGTATTACAGGATAAGATGATGAGAAGTGACTTTCAGTGGTCGGAGAAGCCATCAAGATGGATAA
>ML777422.1:454251-490638 GCA_009831015.1 Picea engelmannii
CTTTGTTATTGTCTTGCTGCTTTGTTTTAGAAGGAGGTCCAAATTGCGCTATCACAACTTTACCTTTATAAATCCATGCTCTTTTTCCCTCATCTCTTGCTGCCCTAACTTTTGTCATCTCGTCTCTCCTTTCCTCTTGTTGTGAAGCGTAGTTTTGAGAAAATGAAATGTTCTCTCAGTGTGACATGTGTAGCTCGTTGAGAATTTTCCATTTAAGTGAGGTTTTTGCTAAAATATTCTCATGCCAAAACCTTAGATCTCTCATGAACTTTGGGAAAAATTTCAAGTCCACACCATAGGTCGAATTAATGTCATTGATATTGAACATGAGTAGCCTCCATGCCAATGAAGAGAAGGTGTTATCACTCCAGGAAACTCTCCTAGGCTGTAAGTCAGAGATGCCTGGTAATTCAATCTTTTTTGGAAACTATTTTCTCAATAATAGGTGGGGGTTTTGGATCAAGATGAATATCTAACTCACTGGATTGTATCATAAGACTGTCTAAGCTTATTCAACAGTGCAAGGCCTTCAAGAGATATTATCAGATAGGAGTATATCAAATAGATGAGAAACTAATCAATTAACCAGAACATACATACAAAAAACAATACATATGATGGGTCAAGCAACTAGTAAGGTTACTTATGATCCTTTGTTCACTAATCAAATGGTGAGATGACAGTCACCTATGGACTATGTAAACTCAGATAAAGAACATAGTTCAACTCATAAGCATAAAACTGAAAATGAAAAGAAGATCTGACAATATCAATGAAAGAAGCTTGTTGGCTGAATATATTATAGAAAGAGTTTTTTTTACAAAACAATGGCATGTAGAACTCAAAATTGAACCCCTTTGGTGCTTCAAATGTCTTTGGCTTTATAGCCTTACAAGATGAAATCTAGACCCTTGAAAGATGGATCAGATTTGCTAAAAATAGTCAAACCAAACAAGTGTAGGATGAGATCCTATAAAAATGGATCTAGACTTCTAAAGATGGAAAGTCAAAACAAAATATCCTATATTAGGTGTCAAACTCTATCTTGATAGCCTTTATATCCTCCAAACTCTTTGACAGATGTAGAAAGTCTTCCAAGGCTGATGAATCCTCATAGGAAATTTGAATTTGCTACCTTTGGCAAAAAGACAGTTTTTTTTCTTATCAACTAGGTCACCATTTTCACTTTTCCACCTTCTTAAACATTAAATACATCAAGATAAAACCTTAAATTTGATGTATTTAATTATTATGCATCTTTAGAAACCAACCTCGAAAGATTTGGTTGAGAAAAAGTCAAATCTATGCAAAAATATGACATCGCTGCCATGTACAGGTTTCGGTGGTTAAGAGATAAAAATATGGGCTTGTTAACCACCGAAAATCTTTGCTTTCGGTGGTTAAGAGATAAAAATCTGGGCCTGTTAACCACCAAAACCTGTAACTTTCAAAAAATGGATTTGTAGCGAATAAATTTGCATGAGAATCACAATGACTTGGCTTTTATTCCACGAATCCTTGTCCTTCATGAAAAACAAATCGAGAACCTTGATCATTCAACCAAATTTGCTTCCCACGCATTCTTTGTCTGCAAAATCAAACTCTTCCAAAACTCGACATGCTTGATGAACTGGAAGCTCTGATTTCAGTGAAAGACCTCGATCTCTTCAATAGTGCCTTGCTCCTGGCATCTCGGTGGATACGCTCGGATCCTGCATGTCTTGCTCACGATCTGGCAATTGTTTGTTGTCTTCATTTGCTTACAGGACATATCACACAATCCCAATATGTGTGGATGAAATAGCCGTTTATAAACGCCACCACTCTCGGCGTACTGATGAACTGTAGTGCATGCTAGGCTAACGCTTTGATTTACATAATTCGTGGCTTAGATGTGGCTCTGTTTGACCCGATGACTTGGCGTATTAAAGACTTTGACCAGCTGCAAAGCTAACACCTGTTTTATTCCATTTATTCAGGTGTGTGATGAAACAGTTAGTTGCTTTTTAGTTTTGGCACTTTCGGTAGTTAAACTAGACCCGAATTCAGCCTGTTAACTACCGACAGCTCTGCTTTCGGTGGTTAATGAGCGCTTTTCAGGCCCGCCTAAACCACAGAAACCTGATATTCTCTCTTTTTCTTGAGAATACCAAATTCAATGTTTTTTCCAAGTTTCTTTTCAGAAAATAGGCTCTCTAACAAGCCTATAAAAATTTAGAAATAAATTTTTGGACCTCTTCCTATCACTTAAAATTTGACAAAATGACAGTGTTATTTTAGGAGATAACATCTGGCTCCTACTCGGGGAAGGAATCCTCCCAGTGAGGTTCCAAGACCAAGTAGTTCCAGTCGCCTTATTGGTCGGGCTATGGAGTCATGTGGCCTGTGCAATCGCTAGCCTACTCTGCTTATTCAACCAAAATCTGAAAACAATATTTGCATAGCTTTGAAATTGCAGTTCCATTGGGCATGGAGTCATCTGGTTGCCTTTGGAATTGGGCATGGGGTCATCTAACCTGTGCAACTGTTCTTCAGCAAACTTGTAGCCTGAAAACTTGTAGCTTGCCTGTAGACTACCTATTTATTCAACAACCAATAATTGAAAGAATCTACTTGCTCAGATGAAGAGCTTATTCTCCTATATACTCCTAATCTAACTGCTGCAAATACATGTTTCAGGTATATACAAATTTCCAGAAAAATAATTCAAGCAGCAAATTGCTTGACCCATCTTTATGTATACAACAAGGAACATGGAAGGAGAACAAAAGATACCACAAGAGAACTGCAACCGGCTCATGTTCACTACTGCAAACCATGATGCCAAACTCTGTAATATATGACATTGCTGAAAACCGTGAGTCCATCCATATAGCAATTGGATCATAAAATTTATGTATGACAATACCTTGTTGTTTAAAGTAGAAAAGTTGCTTTCCTATATTAGTTCCATGATGTTCTTGATCTGATCTAGGACTATTGCCATATTCAATTTGCTCTTTATCATTTGGAATCTCAAAAGACATAACCTTTGAATCCTTCAGAAAAGTATCATATTCAACCACAAATTTTTTAACACAATCATGTTGTCCATTAATTTGATGAAACAAATCATATTCATGACATAATTCTAGAGAAAGGACATCAGCTGTGAAAACTGAATGGTTGACTTCAACTTGATGTTGTTCTTTGATAGGCAAAGAAAAAGGCTCTTCAAGATCAGATCCATAGCTATCATATATAAGCTAGATGTTGCTCAAATCAACATCATTTGATATAGAAATATGATCTCCTTTGTCTGCATACTTATCAAAGATAGGTGAACAAAAAGCCTTTGTATCTGGCAAAGAAAGACAAACAATCTTCAAATCCTTCTCATCAGTCACAAGCGAAAAAATGTCATAAGAAACCTCTTCACAAATTTGTGAACAATCCTCTTTTATAATTGATTCTTCATACAAATCAAAGGCAGCATGTGAAACAGAGATAATATCTGATGCATCTACAGATATATAATTCTCATTATAACCATTTGTATCATGAAGATCTTCCTTAACAACATAACTTTCATATCTGCAAACAGAAGAATCAAATTCATCACAACATTCTTTAAAGAGACTTTCTGCTGAAAATTCATTTTCTTCTTCCCCTACCCAATAATCCTTTTCATTTTTGTTTAAAGTAGTAGGTACATAAGAAGAACAATCCCGAGAATCTTCGGTCACACAATAATCAATATTCACATCAACTCTATCTTGAAGATATTCCTCTTGAACAACAATAATAGAAAGAATTTCATATTCACAACTAGAAGAATAAACATTTTGAATATATGAATGAAATTCTTCACAACAACCCTCAAGAAGAATATCCCGAGAAAAATACCTTTAACATCAATGATGGAATACTGTATGAAATTCTTTTAAAGAAGATATGCTAGAAGGAGGTAAAGATCGATACCATTCATGAGCATCTCCTTCCAATGAGAAGACAAACATCTTCATGAGCACATCCTCATGATATATATCCAGTTGAATCATGCATTGATGAAATCTGATGAGATGATCTGAAGGATTATCTTCTTTCTTTTCTGCAAATATTGGAAGGTGATCTCCCCAAAAATCTATAGAAGGAACTGGATGTGGGAAACCAGGAACTGTTGAGAAGTCAAGAAGTGCAAACCTCCGAGCCAAAAGAGCTGGAAATGCTTTTGACATTTGATTATTGTGGAGTCGCCACTGAATTTGTCCTTCATGGAGTCATCAGATAGATAATTGCAACCAAATGATGTCCAAGCTTTGTCTATCATCAAAGTTGGATCTTGTCATCTCCCAAGGAAGCCGAGCTTCGATCTCCTCTCCCCGACAACGATGCCAATTTGTTATCACTCCAGGAAACTCTCCTAGGCTGTAAGTTAGAGATGCCTGGTAACTCAATCTTTTTTGGAAACTATTTTCTCAATAATAGGTGGGGGTTTTGGATCAAGATGAATATCTAACTCACTGGATTTTATCACAAGATTGTCTAAGCTTATTCAACAGTGCAAGGCCTTCAAGATCTATTATCAGATAGGAGTATATCAAATAGATGAGAAACTAATCAATTAACCAGAACATACATACAGAAAACAATACATATGATGGGTCAAGCAACTAGTAAGGTTACTTATGATCCTTTGTTCACTAATCAAATGGTGAGATGACAGTCACCTATGGACTATGTAAACTCAGATAAAGAACATAGTTCAACTCATAAGCATAAAAGTGAAAAGGAAAAGAAGATCTGATAATATCAATGAAAGAAGCTCGTTGGCTAAATATATTATAGAAAGAGTTTTTTTTACAAAACAGTAGCATGTAGAACTCAAAATCGAACCCCTTTTGTGCTTCAAATGTCTTTGGCTTTATAGCCTTACAAGATGAAATCTAGATTCTTGAAAGATGGATCAGATTTGCTAAAAATAGTCTAACCAAACAAGTGTAGGATGAGATCCTATAAAAATGGATCTAGACTTCTAAAAATGGAAAGTCAAAACAAAATATCCTATCTTAGGTGTCAAACTCTATCTTGATAGCCTTTATATACTCCAAACTCTTTGACAGATGTAGAAAGTCTTCCAAGGCTGATGAATCCTCATAGGAAATTTGAATTTGCTACCTTTGACAAAAAGACAGTTTTTTTGCTTATCAACTAGGTCACCATTTTCACTTTTCCACCTTATTAAACATTAAATACATCAAGATAAAACCTTAAATCTGATGTATTTTATTATTATGCATCTTTAGAAACCAACCTCAAAAGATTTCGTTGAGAAAAAGTCAAATCTATGCAAAAATATGACCTCGCTGCCATGTACAGGTTTCAGTGGTTAAGAGATAAAAATCTGGGCTTGTTAACCACCGAAAAGCTCTGCTTTCGGTGGTTAAGAGATAAAAATCCCGGCCTGTTAACCACCGAAACCTGTAACTTTCAAAAAACGGATTTGTAGCGAATAAATTTGCATGAGAATCGCAATGACTCGGCTTTTATTCCACGAATCCTTGTCCTTCATGAAAAACAAACCGAGAACCTTGATCATTCAACCAAATTTGTTGCCCACGCATTCTTTGTCTGCAAAATCAAACTCTTCCAAAACTCAACATGCTTGATGAACTGGAAGCTCTGATTTCAGTGAAAGACCTTGATCTCTTCAATAACGCCTTGCTCCTGGCATCTCGGTGGATACGTTCGGATCCTGCATGTCTTGCTCACGATCTGGCAATTGTTTGTTGTCTTCATTTGCTTACGGGACATATCACTCAATCCTGATATGTGTGGATGAAATAACCGTTTATAAACGCCACCACTCTCGGTGTATTGATGAACTATAGTGCATGCTAGGCTGACGCTTTGATTTACATAATTTGTGGCTTAGATGTGGCTCTGTTTGACCTGATGACTTGGCGTGTTAAAGACTTTGATCAGCTGCAAAGCTAACACCTGTTTTATTCCATTTATTTGGGAGCGTGATGAAACAGTTAGTTGCTTTTCAGTTTTGGCACTTTCGGTAGTTAAACTAGACCTGAATTTAGCCTGTTAACTATCGAAAGCTTTGCTTTTGGTGGTTATTGAGCGCTTTTCAGGCCTGCCTAAACCACCGAAACCTGAGATTCTCTCTTTTTCTTGAGAATACCAAATTCAATGCTTTTTCCAAGTTTCTTTTCATAAAATAGACTCTCTAACAAGCCTATAAAAATTTAGAAATAAATTTTTGGACCTCTTCCTATCACTTAAAATTTGACAAAATGAGAGTGATATTTTAGGAGATAACATCTGGCTCCTACTCGGGGATGGAATCCTCCCAGTGAGGTTCCAAGAACAGGTAGTTCCAGTCACCTTATTGGTTGGGCTATGGAGTCATGTGGCTTGTGCAATCGGTAGCCTGCTTTGCTTATTCAACCAAAATCTAAAAACAATATTTGCTTAGCTTTGAAACTGCAGTTCCATTGGGCATGGAGTCATCTGGCTGCCTTTGGCATTGGGCATGGATTCATCTAACCTATGCAATTGTTCTTCAACAAACCTGTAGCCTGAAAACTTGTAGCCTGCCTGTAGACTACCTGTTTATTCAACAACCAATAATTGAAAGAATCTACTTGCTCAGATGAAGAGCTTATTCTCCTATATACTCCTAATCTAATTGTTGCAAATACATGTTTCAGGTATATACAAATTTCCAGAAAAATAATTCAAGCAACAAATTGCTTGACCCATCTTTATGTATACAACAAGGAAAATGGAAGGAGGACAAAATATACCACAAGAGAACTGCAACCGGCTCATGTTCACTACTACAAACCATGATGCCAAACTTTGTAATAAATGACATTGATAAAAACCGTGAGTCCATCCATATAGCAATTGGATCATAAAATTTATGTATGACAATACCTTGCTGTTTAAAGTCGAAAAGCTACTTTCTTATATTAGTTCCATGATGTTCTTGATCTGATCTAGGACTATTTCCATATGCAATTTGCTCTTTATCATTTGGAATCTCAAAAGACATAACCTTTGAATCTTTCAGAAAAGTATCATATTCAACCACAGATTTATCAACACAATCATGTTGTCCATTAATTTGATGAAACAAATCATATTCATGACAGAATTCTAGAGAAAGGACATCAGCTGTGAAAATTGAATGGTTGACTTCAACTTGATGTTGTTCTTCGATAGACAAAGAAAAAGGCTCTTCAAGATCAGATCCATAGCTATCATATATAGGCTGGATGCTGCTCAAATCAACATCATTTGATATAGAAATCTGATCTCCTTCGTCTGCATACTTATCAAAGATAGGTGAACAAAAAACCTCTGTATCTGGCAAAGAAAAACAAGCAATCTTCAAATCCTTCTCATCAGTCACAGGCGAAAAAATATCATAAGAAACCTCTTCAGAAATTTGTGAACAATCCTCTTTTATAATTGATTCTTCATACAAATCAAAGGTAGCATGTGCAACAGAGATAAGATATGATGCATCTACAGATATATAATTCTCATTATAACCATTTGTATCATGAAGATCTTCCTTAACAACATAACTTTCATCTCTGCAAATAGAAGAATCAACTGCTTCCTGCTAAACATGCTTTTCAAATTCATCACAACATTCTTTAAAGAGAGTTTCAGCTGAAAATTCATTTTCTTCTTCCCCTACCCAATAATCCTTTTCATTTTTGTTTAAAGTAGTAGGTACATAAGAAGAACAATCCCGAGAATCTTCGGTCACACAATCATCAATATTCACATCAACTCTATCTTGAAGATCTTCCTCTTGAACAACAATAATAGAAAGAATTTCATGTTCACAACTAGAAGAATAAACATTTTGAATATATGAATGAAATTCTTCACAACAACCCTCAAGAAGAATATCCCGAGCAAAATACCTTTCACATCGATGATGGAATACTATATGAAATTCTTTTAAATAAGATATGCTAGAAGGAGGTAAAGATTGATACCATTCACGAGCGTCTCCGTCCAATGAGAAGACAAACATCTTCATGAGCACATCCTCATGATATATATCCAGCTAAATCATGCATTGATGAAATCTGATGAGATGATCTTAAGGATTGTCTTCTTTCTTTTCTGCAAATCTTGGAAGGTGATCTCCCCAAAAATCTATAGAAGGAACTGGATGTGGGAAACCAAGAACTGTTGAGAAGTCAAGATGTGAAAACCTTCGAGCCAAAAGAGATACAAACGCTTTTGACATTTGATTATTGTGGAGTCGCCACTGAATCTATCCTTCATGGAGTTGCCAGATAGATAATTACAACCAAATGATGTCCAATCTTTGTCTATCATCAAAGTTGGATCTTGTCATCTCCCAAGGAAGCTGAGCTTTGATCTCCTCTCCCCGGCAACGATGCCAATTTTTTATCACTCCAAGAAACTCTCCTAGGATGTAAGTCAGAGATGCCTGGTAACTCAATCTTTTTTGGAAACTATTTTCTCAATAATAGGTGGGGGTTTTGGATCAAGATGAATATCTAACTCACTGGATTGTATCACAAGACTCTCTAAGCTTATTCAACGGTGCAAGGCCTTCAAGAGCTATTATCAGATAGGAGTATATCAAATAGATGAGAAACTAATCAATTAACCAGAACATACATACATAAAACAATACATATGATGGGTCAAGCAACTAGTAAGGTTACTTATGATCCTTTGTTCACTAATCAAATGGTGAGATGACAGTCACCTATGGACTATGTAAACTCAGATAAAGAACATAGTTCAACTCATAAGCATAAAACTGAAAAGGGAAAGAAGATCTGACAATATCAATGAAAGAAGCTTGCTGGCTGAATATATTATAGAAAGATTTTTTTTTACAAAACAGTAGCATGTAGAATTCAAAATCGAACCCCTTTGGTGCTTCAAATGTCTTTGGATTTACAGCCTTACAAGATGAAATCTAGATCCTTGAAAGATGGATCAGATTTGCTAAAAATAGTCAAACCAAACAAGTGTAGGATAAGATCCTATAAAAATGGATCTAGACTTCTAAAAATGGAAAGTCAAAACAAAATATTCTATCTTAGGTGTCAAACTCTATCTTGATAGCCTTTATATCCTCCAAACTCTTTGACAGATGTAGAAAGTCTTCCAAGGCTGATGAATCCTCATAGGAAATTCGAATTTGCCACCTTTGGCAAAAAGACAATTTTTTTTCTTATCAACTAGGTCACCATTTTCACTTTTCCACCTTCTTAAACATTAAATACATCAAGATAAAACCTTATATCTGATGTATTTAATTATTATGCATCTTTAGAAACCAACCTTGAAAGATTTGGTTGAGAAAAAGTCAAATCTGTGCAAAAATATGACCTCGCTGCCATGTACAGGTTTCGATGGTTAAGAGATAAAAATATGGGCTTGTTAACCATCGAAAAGCTCTGCTTTCGGTGGTTAAGAGATAAAAATCTAGGCCTATTAACCACCGAAACCTGTAACTTTCAAAAAACGGATTTGTAGCGAATAAATTTGCATGAGAATCGCAATGACTCGGCTTTTATTCCACGAATCCTTGTCCTTCATGAAAAACAAATCGAGAACCTTGATCATTCAACCAAATTTGCTGCCCACGCATTCTTTGTCTACAAAATCAAAATCTTCCAAAACTCGACATGCTTGATGAAATGGAAGCTCTGATTTCAGTGAAAGACCTTGATCTCTTCAATAACGCCTTGCTCCTGGCATCTCGGTGGATACGTTCGGATCCTGCATGTCTTGCTCACGATCTGGCAATTGTTTGTTGTCTTCATTTTCTTACGGGACATATCACACAATCCTGATATGTGTGGATGAAATAGCCATTTATAAACGCCACCACTCTCGACGTATTGATGAACTGTAGTGCATGCTAGGCTGATGCTTTGATTTACATAATTCGTGTCTTAGATGTGGCTCTGTTTGACAGGATGACTTGGCGTGTTAAAGACTTTGACCAGCTGCAAAGCTAACACCTGTTTTATTCCATTTATTCAGGTGCGTGATGAAACAGTTAGTTTCTTTTCAGTTTTGGCACTTTCGGTAGTTAAACTAGACCCGAATTGAGCCTGTTAACTACCGAAAGCTTTGCTTTCGGTGGTTAATGAGCGCTTTTCAGACCCGCCTAAACCACCGAAACCTGAGATTCTCTCTTTTTCTTGAGAATACCAAATTCAATGCTTTTTCCAAGTTTATTTTCAGAAAATAGGCTCTCTAACAAGCCTATAAAAATTTAGAAATAAATTTTTGGACCTCTTCCTATCACTTAAAATTTGACAAAATGACAGTGCTATTTTAGGAGATAACAGAAGGAGATGACTAAATTTTTCCATATCAATATCCAAGTCAACAAGACAAAGGTGGATGCTCCATTCGACTATGGTTCGTAGGTCAACCTCATAGAAGAGGATCTAATGAGTAAGCTTGGATTGGAAGTTCATGACCATCCTTTCCCATACCCAATTAGATAGGTGAATACAGATGTAGAGCTTAGATTCTTTAAGCAATGTAACTCCAAATTTTACATAAGTGCAAACTACACTGATGAAGTGTTGGTAGATCTAGTGCCACTTGATGTGTGTGGTCGTGTTTAGGAACCCCTACACGTACATAAGGGATGTGATCTTCATGAGGAAAGAAAACCAATACCGCATGGTCAAGGATGGAAAATCTTTCATTATTATTGCACACAAAGGTAAATCCAACATCTCTCTAGTAAGTGCCAACCAAGCTAAGACATTGATTAGTTCAAGTCGAAAGGTCTGATTGCTCTTCTTGAGACAAGTCATTTAGGAGGAGAATTGGTATAAGTAAAGGCGTATTTGGAAGGATGTACTAAGAGCACTGAAACACTAGTTGGAGGAGATTTTGAGGGTACAAAGAAGTGTTCCAAAAACCTAAAGGGATACCATCCAAGAGGGGAAGTAGAGCATGACATATAGTTTTTCCCAACCTTCCATTGCCAAATATAGGATTGTATAGATAGTCCATATTGGATGTGGATGAAGTGAATACATCATTGCATAAATTGTTGGAGCAAGGAGTAATTCAACCAAGCACCTCATGTTGTGGGTCACTTATCATCATAGTTCTGAAGGATGGAACTTGGAGAATGTGTATAAACTAAAGATCTCTAAATAAGTTCACCCTAAAAAATCAGTACCCTCTTCCTAGGGTTGACGACTTGTCGGATCAATTACATCATGCCAAGTACTTCACCGAATTGGATCTCAAAGCAAGAAACCACCAGGTGCAATTCAAAGAAGAAGGCCGTTGGAATATTGTTTTCAAGGTGAGGAAAGGTTTATATGAATGGTTGGTAATGCCTTTTGGGTTATGTAATGTACCATCAACATTATGTGTTTGATGAATGATGCATTCCAACCTTTTCTAGATTCATTTGTAATAATGTACTTCGATGATATATTGATCTTTAGCTCTACCTTCAAAGTACATATCTCACATATGATATATGTATTAGAGACTTTGAGAAAGCATCCATATATGATATATGTATTAGAGACTTTGATAAAGCATCCATTGTTGGAAATCCTCAAGAAATGTGAGTTTTCCCAACAATTCTTGGTGTTTGTAACTACATGATTGGTGGAGGGGAACTCTATATTGATCTTGCAATGATGGAGGCCATTATCAAATGGAAAAATTGTACGATTATCACTAAAGTTAGGAGCTTTGTGGAAGAAACACATTTCCTTTGGAAGTTCATAACATCTTTTTTCTGTTGTTGGTTCACCACACCATGCCATAACATTGAGCAACAATACGTAGCACCCTTGTTTCCCCCAGTTTGTAAATATGAATATATTGGCCAAGAGAATATGACAAACTCGATATGTGTGAATGTTTGATTTGATGAACCTTTGTATAAAAGGTCAATGAATGTAATTTATGTTATTAATAGAAAATGGATAAGTGTTGCATGATTGCTGAAAGGGGGGTTTGTCAAGATAGACCACAGATGCTATGAGAGAGATGGTGAGGGGAACCAGGAATGGTTGAGATAACCCCCACCAAACCAGTACCTTGTTGGATTTAATTTCTCAGGACAAGAAAAATCCTTTGATCTAGGGATGAATTATAGTCAGGCTGGTAGGTGGGAAGACCTCCCCAAGAGTTAATGAGGGGATGGGGTAGAGTGCCCATCTGAAAGGATTTTAGACCTGACCATGGACTGGTAATTCGGGCCACACACAATCTTGATGAGGAATGAAAGAAAGTAAGGCATGGTGGGCAGAGGAAGAGCTGCAAAGAGAAACAAAGAAGAGAGACTAAGCTCTCTAGTTTGAGAAAGAATTGAGAAATGAACGTGTTCTAGTCGCATGATGTGGCTAGCAGGGTTATGATTCAAGCTGATAAATGAGAGTCCTGAGTGACTGAGAAAGTAATCAGGAAATCCTCCTTGCTTGGTATAGAGAAACCCGTTTCCAAGATCCTGTGGGAGGAGGAGAGTAACCTTCATCCTGATTGTTGCTGAGCTGGAAGACATAATTCTCTCTCAGAGCATCATGGTCTAGCTTGGGGGTGGCTAGTGGTAAATCCGTTAGGAGTGACTGAGCCTATGGTTGGGTGGAAAGAGGCACCCCTTTTGACAATCACATCACATTATCTAGTTCTGATAAGTGTTTTCATACTCTATGCATTGAATTGGAATAATGGATGAATGCATGTATTTATACATCCAAGAATGGTTTCTATATTGAATGATCAAGTTATGTGTATGCATTTATCTTCTTGTGAACTTATGCTTCTGATTGATCGTCTATATGCACCAACTTAGCTTTCGAGGTGTCGTGGGACATAAACCTGTAGGATGACCGAGATAGAAAGTATTGCATCAATCTGGCCCTGTCCTTCTGAAGAGGATATCTTCTTCAGACTCCTTGTTTTGCGATCAAGATATTATACCCAAGTCCTTGGCAAGTTCACGATGAGGAAGTTGTGCTTAACTCGCAAGAGTTAGAAGGACCCATGTGACCAAGATCTAGGAACCCTATACTAAGCCTAAGGGAGCCAATTCCTTCTGGCTTCAGAGCTTCGAAATTCCTAGACTTCGAAGTATTGTCGGCCCTAATAGTCACAAACCGGTCGAAGGCGACCGAGAGTTACGGTTACCTGTAAGGTTGACTAGCGTTGGAAGGTTTCCCTAGTGGTTAGATGAACCTATCTTACCAACTAAACTGGGATCCAACACCCCATTGCGAAGTAGCGTGAGCCACCGATCGAGAATGTCTGTGGGTTCCCTCAGTCATTGGATCTACACCGAGACGACATCGACGGAGTACCACTTCGGGAGAATGGAGATGCCATAGCATCAAACTCTCCAAACATCGAAGTTACGAAGTAAAGGAGATTTGTAGATTTGGGGGAGATCGTCAGGAGCCTCGCCTACTGTTTGATCATTCAAGAGGAGGGATCCACACACGATACTTTGACGAAGTCCTGCTTCAGGAGAATAGAGTGGAAGTAAAGCCAAAAATCCCCGAAGGTCGGAGTTGCGAAGTGACCAAGACCGTAGATCTAGGGATCCTTCAGGTTCTTTCCTAGCTGTCCAATTTACGATGTAGTCAACCTAGCGTTGACCGCTTCGGGAGGACAAGGGTGTTTCAATGTCGAATCCCCTGAAGTTCGGAGTCACAAAGTAATGTGGACATGGATCTAAGGATCCTTCGGGATCCCTCTCAACGGTCTATATACAGGGGATGCGTGGCACTAGATCCTTTAGCTCGTAGATTGAGCACTCTAAGGAATTTGAGGTGTGGGGTGTCAATAAGATCTGAAGCCCAAAGTAGAGAGAGTCGTCAATTCGAGGATGCTTCGGGACTTTTCCTAACCGTCAGATCTAGGCTGTGGTCAGCCCGACGTTGACCAACTTAGGAATAAAAGAGAAGTTTTGCATCGCAAAACTCCCGAAGGTCGGAGTCACAGAGTAACGTTAGTCGTGGATCTATGGATCCACATGGTAAAAAATCGACCATGAGATTGGAGGAATGTTATAAGGTTGTCAGTCAAGTGTGACGTGGCAAGCTGGTGTCAACAGGGTGACATGGACCCATGATCGAGGTGCCACATGTCAACTCGATATGTGCTTTTTGTAGACCCTATATGCCTATTGGAACGTGACACATGTCACCCCTGACCCTTCTACGTGTCACCCATGGTATGTGACCTCCTAGCCAAAGTGGTTGGTGAAGTGACCGAGACTCCGGGACTCCGGAGGATTTGGGGTGTAGCGAACTCTAGGAGTCTAGGACTTTAGGACTCCAAAGGATTTGGGGTGTAGAAAACTCCGGGATTCCAGGACTTCGGGACTCTGGAGGATTTGGGGTGTAGCGTAATAGAGGGACCCAAAAGGCTCGAAGGTTGGAACCACGTGGAAATCTTACGAGACTTCGGGATTTCGGGGCTCCAAAAGGTGTCGTGCATAGACGATAAGGAGGCGTTTAGCGCCGAAGTGTCGAATTTCCTGTTAGTCTGCATGTTAGACGCCTATGTGTTAGATGAAGATTAAGTCCAGTCATGGGATTGGACGATGGATGGAATTCCACCGAGGATGAAGGAACTTGGAGACAATACGTGTGAGGTGGATTCACGTAGACGCCACGTGTCCCTCAACCAATGAACGCCCGCAGAACTTTGGGAAGCCATAACTTGCAACCCAAAGCTCGAATTTGAGCCCGGTAGTAGTCATTAGAACGCTACGGGTAAGTAGAAGAGAATGAAGACCTCAGACAAAATATTTGAGATGTTAAGGAGAGCAAAATTTTGATGCCCCATCCCTAGTTAAGATACTCAAGGGTCAAGTGTGTTCCATTCTACTAGGAAATAATCAACATAAATATTTTAAAGAGCTATAACAAAGATTATTCAAGCACTAGTTTATTAGAGATATAAGGCTTGCTATGTAATAAAGTCACTTTATGACTTTAGAACATGTTAATGGTCACTTTTTGTGTAATGCAATCTATCCCACACTCATAAGTGGAAATGATTTTCTTAATGAATAATGACATATAAGGAGGAACTTCTTTGTAATAGATGCATCGATAATTCATTGATAATATCACATGGTGTTATTGTGAATGTTTTTCTTTGAGCTTGGTTGTGTGACTCAACCCTATCTAGGCTTTCCTCATTTAATGATCTAACTCATTTTGCAATATGGTATCAGAGTAGGAAGTCACATCAAGAGTCTTGGGTCTTTGAAATACAAGGGTTCCACTCTTGGGACTTCAATAGTCTAAGAGCCACAAAGTGGCACAATTCGAGGGTGTTTAGCAACGAGTTCACTTAGATTCGAGTTTTTTTTTTTCGCGATTTAATGAATGATCCTTTTTAATTTTATATTATCAAACAACTTGCAGAAGTCAAGGCAGTAGTTGATGCGGAGGATTCCAAGGCTATTCTCTGGAATATTTTTGCGCCTAAATACAATAGTGTTATCTTTAACCTAAGTCAACTACCTTCACAAAATTATGGATGAAAATATTGCAACATTGCTAGTAGAAGAAAAGAGAACCATTGAAGGTGATAGACAACTGGAAATTGCATTCTGTGCAAGAATCAACCGCAATAGATCAATAAAATACAAAGAGGAAATATAATTCCACTATTGCAAGAAGCTGGTGTATACAACTTGGAATTGTAGACAATGAGTCGATTACGTTCTTAAGGGAAAGGTCAAAGATCAACAACATATAGTGAGTGTATCAATGATTGAAGATCCACCAAATGATGACAATGGTGAATAATCTACTAAAGAAAAGGGATTTTGTGCATTTTAGGAAGCCTACACTTTGAATACACGAAGGGATCATTTAACAACTCAAAATTGATTGTTTCCCAAGTAGTTCAAAATTTTTGGATCTAGGGAAAGATCCCTCATTAGTTGGAGATAATTGCATGTAGATTGCAATCTACTGTGAGGTTATGTGACATGCATGTAGATTGTTGTCAAATAATTGATTTCAAGATATTTCTGATTTGAGATCTTGGGGATGTGGATTCCGGGAACTCAAGAATTCAACTCAGTAGCTACACCTTTACTAGGGTTACGAGGCAGCTTGATGGAGCTCAAATTGGTCAAGGAATTGTGTTCAAAGAAGATGCTTCTAAAGGATGTTACTTATGTTTAGTGTTCAATTCATGTGTTTTTATATGTATTTGATTTCAGTTTGTTTCAAAACTGTACGCCTTATGGGGTGTATAAAATATATAAGGCTTACTATGTAATAAAGTCACTTTATGAATTTAGGATATGTTAATGTTCACTTTTTGTGTAAAGCAATATATCCCACATTCCTAAGTGGAAATGATTTGCTTAATGAACAATGATATATGAGGTAAACTCCTCTGTAATAGATGCACCAATTATTCATTGATAATATCATGTGGTGTTATTGTGAGTATTTTTCTTTGAGCTTGGTTATGTGACTCAACCCTATATAGTCTTTCCTCATTTAGTAATCTAGTTTATTTTGTAATATCGTTTTCGCACCGCCCAATTTGCATAAGCAATTTGAAGTGGAGACATGTGCAAGTGGGTATTATTATCATGTGATTTGTACTTGTGCAAAGCCCACCACAAGTACCCCAAATCTTGTGTAACTATAGAAAATCCTACCATTGTCACCTTAGTAAGAAATCCCCTCTTTTTAGTGATGGAAGAGGTCCACCACAAGGGAGGCTTCGCTGGTGACCTCAAGGAATCAAAGTAGCAGGTAATGTAGCCAAACCTAGTCCCCCCTCTCTTGATCACCTAAGTCAAAGTCTGTGTCTGTGAGATTGAGGAAGAAAATGATGTTTTGAGTACCTGCTTGGTAAAAGAACAATTTATAGCATATATATGATATTCCCAAGTACCAGTATGTAATATAGACATGAAGAGATAATAGATAATGAAAGTTAATGATGGTTGGTACAAAATTGCATCAATAGATTAGTTTACAATAGCAATTAGAATTTTGTAACAACGACAAGAAAACTATATCAGAATTGCACAAAATTACAGTGAAAACTTAACGTATATCCAATAATTCAATTCCCAATTGTTCTAAGCAAATTATGAGTATATTCAATTAATGTTAGACTAGTGTATGCAACAAAATGAAGTGAATCAGATGGTTGTAGAAAAGTTTTGCAACAATGACAATGAATTTAGTGAGTTAGCTTAGGTTAGAGCTAGGAAAATTTAGTAAAAGCTTTAGAGAATGATAAAAGAGAGTTGTTTGATCACTTTCTTTCAAAAGAGAGCAAGTAAACTAGTGCCTTTAGGGATTATGGAGTCTTTACAACAACAATATAATGTAATTGGAGATGTTGATAGAAATGTCTAATGGATGGAGCTTGAAGTCTAAGGTGCTAGCACTTTAGGGCCTTAGATTTCAAACAAGAAATTTGCTCGAGAGAAAGCACTTTTGGGCTCTAGAAACTTCTCCTCCTTCCTTAGATTATTTAATAATGTCAACAAGAGTCTAGAATCAAACTCCTAAAGTCCTATCACTTTAGGGATTTAGGAGTTTAACCTACGTAGGATTTCCTTCACAAATTTATGGATGAAACAATATTGTGAGAGGAGGAAGAACCTTATGCTCCTCTCTTAGGGTTTTAAACAAGCAATAAATCTTCAATATGAACAAGTAAATTCACAATAAAGAATTAATGGCATGAAAGTTGTAGAAATTTACTTCACCAAGACAATGACAAGTACAAACCCTAATTTGCAGAAAATTCCTCTAAAAAATAAGCAAGTACACATCCAAACTTGTCCTCCAAAGGTAGCGCATGAGTAAAATAGACCAATAACCCCAAAAAGGGAGAAAATTTCAGACCACTTCTCACTTATGTGAGAGAAAAGTGTGATGATAAAATTAAATGTTGGCTAGCCATATTTATATGGGAAATCCTAGCCATGAAAAGACTATCCAAAATTCATGTCTCTTTGCAAGAGGGTTGAATTTTCAATTTTTTCTTTCAAATTTACAAATATTAGATTTTACATCAAACGAAACCCTAGAAGGGTGATGTCATACCCTAAGAGGGTGACATTGAGCTCTAGGAAGGCAATGTTGAGGTTGCAAGGTGGAACGTTAGGCCTCCCAAGGTCATACATCAAGCCATCTAGTGCCAATGTGTCATGCCAAGTTTCCTCCTTCATCAAACCATCTATGGAATCATCTCCATCGAGCCCTATCCCTCCAAGGGTGACATCATGGGCTAGGCAAGTGACATATAGGCCTACAAATGCCAACGTACAAGTGGAGGAAGGTGGGATCTCATCATTTATCCATGCCAAATTTCCTCCATAGGCAACGACCTCCATCATCAAAGTGCAACGTCCATCATCTCATGTTCCCCATACGTTGGATCTAGCATCCATATCTAGGATCTAGCTTATTATGAAGGTTCAAATGAAGTCATCTCCCCATGAATACATGTTCACCAGGAAAGGCCCTCCAAAGACAAGAAAGTACGCCCTCCAAGGGCCCACAAGTCACAAGTATCATGCCAGGTAAGCCACATCTAATACAAGAACCACCCAAACATGTGCATCAAACCCCCCTTTTCAAATTAAACAAATTCTCAAAGACCTTATAAGTTTTTCCTAGTTTAGGTATGGGAGGGGTGTCATGGTGTCCTATTGGGTAAGCCAATCCCCAAGTCAAGGGATGTTTCCCAAGAGGAACCTATCTAAGTCATGTAGTGAGTGTGAGGTGGATTTTGGGGCAATACTTCTAGGTCTAGGGTCCTTGACATACAAGGGTTTGTATTGTCTCATTTATGGGTGCCTTTATAGGGAGTGTGCTACATCCTTCGTTTTCAGTGCAACCCTTTTCCAATCCCTTTGTAATTTAATTTACTAGAGTCTAATCATTGAGTACTATATGCAAGGGAATGTAAAGAGTATTTCAATGCCACTTGAAGATAGAATACATTGAGTGCCATGTTCATTGGAAAGTAAAAGAAACCACAATGCATCCCCTCGACAAGAGGGACATTTATTAATTGTGTGATTTATTTTGTAGGTCCTTCACTTTTTGGTGAAGTGTTTCATTGTTCCCATGACCTCAGGGCGAGCATATAGAAGGATAGTGATTGGATTTTATCTTTTTCCAGCTACAACACCTTTGGGCCTTCAACCCCTTCTTTCCATGAAATGAGGTACAATCCCTTCTTGGGTCAATGAACCCGAAAACCCAAAAGATAAAGAAATAGAGTGGTAGAATGATGGAAGGTGGTAAGTATGGAAGGGAATGGTACAATGACCCTTCAAAGAACCACCCAGGGGAAACCCTTTTCCCGAGGGTGACCTACTTACTAGGAGATGATGTCACTCACTAAGGTGAAACTGGGAGAAAGGTATAAATTCCAAGCAATCATTCCATAATCAAGAAAGGATTCTTTGCAACATGCTCAAATGCTTCAAGTATTGAAATGACACTTACCACAATACCATACTCGTTACCTCATGAAGCAAGAGTTTTTGTCTTCTTGGGCCATGCTGATGTGGTGGATGATGCTCTGTTGTTGGTGATGAATGATGACGTGATAAAAAATAGGAGGGGTCTTGCGAGATATGCTGGTCAATCTGACTCTAGACACTCCATGTATGCTACCTGTGGGCCTCGAGAGACAATCTCCTTAGTTATCCCTAGCCTGGGGGGTATCATGTATGTTATGGGAGAAGAGTTTATGCAAGGACGTGAGCCAAAGTGCTACCATTATGAATTGTTTCATGGAAAAATATTAAACGACCATACATATGACAAGTTGCTCTATTCTCTTGTGTGATATGTTAAGAAACGAAAGAATCATTTGATAGGAAAGGATACCATAATCATTACCAATCAATCTGTCATCATCAAAGTGTAAAAGTCCCAAGCACTCAGATGATAGATTTGTGTAACTAGGGGGTTGGCCATTGTCACTTCACCAACTCCCCTATGCTCTTTAGGTCGACTCTCCTCCAGCTCAAGGGAGGATTCCCTAAATAGGATTGTTGGAGAATAAAACTATGAAGTGCAAGGTGATGTGAAGTGTAATTTCTAGCAAAACAAAGTTACAAAAGTTGCAAAAATAAAGTGGTTGGGATGATTAGAAATCAATGTCTAATCCATTGGGTTAATGGGGACATAACAAGGATCAAATGGGAGGTTGTTCTAAAGATGAAAAGATGATCACATAGTTGAAAACTACAAGTTGTATGAAATCCTTTGTTGATGTCTTAAATTGCATAAATATATTAAGGATAGTACTAGAGTAGATACCATCCAACATTCAAGGAAATTACAACTATCAGGGACAATGTCAAGGTGCATTCATCCAAAAGTAGAGAAAAAGATGCAAACATGAGCTCTTCTCCAATGACAAACTAGAGAAGTGAGAAAGCTTCTCTTTAAAAAGAGTTTCTAGCTCAACCTCTTACAATAAAAATTGATATTTTCTATATTCTAGAAGGTGCTAAAGTGTACAACTCCTCAATGTGGTTAATTGGCTCTGATAAGTGAACCTTCATGATATTCCATGGCATGAATAAATAAAAAAGCATGAACCTTATGCCATCCAAAGAGATATAATGCTATCTTGAAATATAATGACGCTCAGTCCATTTGAATAGTCAATGGAATAGAATGAGCCATGAGGAAGAGTCACACATGTGAAAATTGAAGACCATGCATTAAGGTAAAACTCGTCATGCAAGAGGAACCCATCAAATGACCAAGTAAGGAGTGCGACCAATCAACAAATATGGTTGGAATTACCTCAAGGGTCAACAGTGACTCATGGAATTGAAAGAATCGAAGAGTCTCAGGGTTATCTCAAATAAGAGTTTGTAATCAATAAGTTTAAATTATCTATAATTTTTCTACAATAATTAAGTGGATGAAGAGGTATGAAAAAAAGAGAGATGAAGTATCATTAGTAGTAACACAATTTAAGAGAAATATGTTGATATTATGGTAGTTGCGGGAGGTATTTAACTCCACGTGTAAACCTGACGAGGATAGAATACTCCGGGAGGCAAGAAGAAACCCTAATGAGTTGGCTAATAACCCTAGAAGACTTGTCGGCTCAAGAAGATAATTTATATTAGGTTATTAGACTCCAAGAGAAAAAGTCGGCCAGAAGAAATAATATATACTGAACAGATAGATACCCAGAATGAGAAGACGACCCAGTCAGTTAGCTAGATTTACTATAAATACAGGAGGCCAGTCTTCATTCTGGCAGACAGTCTCAGAATTACAGAGCATCACTTGTGCGCACTGCAGTGCCCAATAATATGCGTAGGTTTGGAGGAGATATGCAATTGCAGCTACTGCAGCTAGCAGATCAAGTTTGGCTTGGACTATCTCTTGGTTAGGGCTTGGACTATCTGATCAGCTCTTGTTGGTGCGCTATCCTTGGGGAAAGGTGAGCTACCCTTTGTTTGGCTATCTAGCCTAGGGTTTTCTTCTGGAGTGATTCTCTGTCAAGGTTAAGGTGCTTGGAGGGTGGCTTCGACCTATGGTTGGGTGACAATAGTGATATTGTCAATGGTAAAACGAGCACATCCATTATATTCTAATAGGTTATGGGACCACACCTCCTTCATTCAGTCTAACCGCTAGAAGGAAACATATCCAGAAGGATATTAAGCTCATTGAAGAATTGTCACTAGGGTTTCTAGCAGGAGCAGTCACCAAAGCACTGTCGCTAGGGTTACTAGCAGGTGTAGTTGCAGAAACCCTAATCCTCTCGTTGAGGCACCTTAAGTGAAGGGATTGACCTAATTTCTAGAAAGATCAGTGTGCCCTAGCCTAGCACTTCTCCTGGTACTCTCAGCAAGCCAAGACGTCAAGTTTGAGTTTTTGGTCAAATCTAGGGTTGACCAAGTCAAAGAAACCATGACTTACTCTATGGAGTCAGAAAACAAGTTAGATGGAGCTTATAAATTCAGAGCATGGAAGACAAGGATTGAACTCATCCTTGCCAATAATAAAGTGTTGGATATTGTGAAAGGAAAGATTGTGAAACCATAGTTTGAAGAAGGAAAAGAGAAGGAACCGCAGAACGTTGCAGTTATGGAGAAGTTCAAAGACAGTGACATCAATGCTATGAGTATCATAGTGGAATCTATAAAAGACCACTTGATACCCTACATCTCCCATCTTGACTCATCGAAGAAGATGTACGATGCCCTACCAAACCTCTTCTCAGTCATAAACATTGGACAAATAATGAGTCTGAAGAATGAGCTCCGTGACATGAAGATGAATGATGATGACAACATAACATCATACTTTGTGAGAATCTCCCAATTAAGAGATCAACTACAAGCTATTGAAGAAATCATTTTAGAGAAGGAATTGGTAAACATAGTACTCAATGGTCTTCCCAAGACGTGGGATGCATTTTCCGCAAGCACGAACACAAGGAGTATCCTACATTTGAATAAGTTTGGACTTGATGTGCTCAATAAGAATCCAGGATCAGTGAAAAAGAGAAACCCCAAAATAAGTACGATGATCAAGCCTTCATAGAAAGATTCAAGAATTTCAGGAACAAAAGGAAGTTTGGTTCAAAGAGGAAGACAAATCAAGAGAAAGATATTTCAGAAATACAATGCTTCAACTGTCGAAAGTATGGTCACTACAAGAATCAATGTCCCGAGCTAAAGAAAAGGAAGGGGACACACGAAGCATCAGTTTTCGAAGAAAATGAACCTACAAAGAAGACCAAGTAGGATGAAAGAGACTTCTTCTTCTGAAGGTAACAATACTCTTCTTAGTTCTTGTACATATCTTGTTTGCATAATCTCTATACATATCTTGTATATCTATCTCTTAAAAATATGTTCCAAGAAGAACTATATCTATGGACGAAAAACAAGATAAGGATTGTTATCACTATACAAGAAAGGATGAAATATATCAAACAAATCTTGTGGAAGCTATTACAAGATAAGCCGAAATCAGAATCAATCTTGAAGAAACCTAGAAGAAAGAAGTCAACAATCAAGAGAAAATTGGAGAAAGATTTATGACGATTTGCAGAAGACAATAAGGATGCAGATGACAACTTGGACTCTCCTAGATGGAGGGAGTCGATTATATATCACCATAAAGAAGAGCATGTATTCATACATGAAGCAAGGATTAGGAGGGAGCTAATTCTACAATCCATTGAAGATGATTAAGTATATATTCATGGTAACAAACATGAAAATCAGTACGTGTTCAGTTCGAACTTAGAATAAGTCTTCTTCGAAGAAAGGCCTTAAAGTATCCCTGGTTGTCCATTCACATCCATGATCCTATGATGAAAGGAAAAAGTGGAATATTTAGGGTATGGAATCTATAAGAAACTCCATGGACCCAAGAGCTACATAAAAGCATAAAGAAGAACATGAAGATTCCAAGAAAGAAAGAGAAGCCAGAACAACCAGTCATTGTATCGAGAATCGCAAGATTACCAGCCTGATATGAACTCACTAAAAGCAATCAAGCAGAGGAACTAAAAGTCGTGATGAAGAACAGTGTATGGAAGACTTATGAATGAAAGCATTGTGAGATCTAGAACTAGAGGTTCTCCCATATGGAGGGAGAAGACTATGATGATTACTTGTTCCAGTAAACCAGACATGTCTCTACATGAGTCATTATATCATCCGCAACATCCATGAGTTGGAATTCTACATCAACATAAATGCAAAGATTGTTCTCCAGAGCAATTGAACAAAGAGCATATGAGGAACAACCTCAAGACTTTGAGGCATAATAGAAAGAGACCCTTGTATGCAGATGGAAAAATATAACTTGGTGGAGAACCTCGAGTGCACAACAGAAGTGTGGTGAAGATTTTATATAACAAAGATATTGTATCAAGATTATTACTCAATAAATCAGATCTCATGATGACAGAAGAAGTGCCACATGGATATGTTCCAGTATTCCAAACAATGATATACTTTATTGATCAGAAATACATGAAGCCTTCAGAGAAAAACTAGTGTTCCAGACCAAAGTACATTTGAAATCAAGCATCACATTATCCATGATGAAGTCCAGAAAGGAGAAAGTGGTTCTCCAATACATATCTCCACAGATGAGCAGATAAGAAAAAAATTTGGTAAATCTTCTATCCAAGATGAAAGAGTTTTCATACTCAAGTTGAAGCTCGTGGAGATGACTTCCTTATTGAAAAAGGAAGAGATGAATCCCAGGTTGAGAGGGAGCACTGATATATATTGATTTATGGACAGTCATTTTTTCAGTTCGAAAAATGGTCCAAGATGAGAAGTTTCCTTTCCAATTCAGAAAGTGGATTGAGATTTCTGACGGATAGACATTTTCCAGTTCGGAAAATGGTCCAGATTTTTGATGTACCATAGACAACGAATTCCCATTGTGGTTAACATGGGGAGTGGTCTAGGGTAGTTTCTCTTCTTGAGGGTTACTCAAGAAGACTAGCCCACCTCGCCGAACAATGACTTCCCATTGTGGTTAACATGGGGAGTGGTTTGTTTTGGAGGTTGGTACAGGATAGTCTTTTCCTCTTGTGGTTAACAGGGGAAATGGTCTGGATAGTCATTCCTTAGGGTGTATTCATTCTCCCCAGGTTTCACTTTGTTTAGTGCTAGAGGAATGGCCTAGGGTGGGGAATGGTCCAAGATCAACAATCAGAGATAAACATTCCTTAGGGGAGATTCATTCTCTCCAGGTTACACTTTGTTTAGTGTCAGAGGAATGACCTAGGGTGGGGAATGGTCCAGGCTCAGAAATTAGGACAACTATTCTTCCTTGCTTGAGAAGAATAGTCTAGATAGCTCATCATTGATGTCTTACTTTTGAGGGCAGATGCTCTTCCGAGATCTCACAGATGTGAGTGGAAGAATGGCCCAGATGATTCAGTTGTATATCATAACATTGTTTTTGTGCAGGTTGATATCATATGATTGTTATGAAGACAATAGATGTATGTGGTGGATGTTGTAAGGTCTTTTCAAACAGAGCCTTATAAAACAAAACAAAAATTGATTAGAGAAATGTTATCCTAACATTTTCACAATTTCATAACCAGCATATAACCATTCAGCTTAATTAAAATTTATGAGCAGATCATAATAAATTACATAACACAACAGAAAAATAAAAATACATACCTCTAACTGATGCTACTGTTGTTCTCCAACTCTGCCTGATGCTCTACCCAAAACCATCTAACCACCCAGCCAGCTAGGAACAGAGCCTCTCTGGCTCCCTAGCTCTAGGATTCCTGGCCCCCGAGCCCAAAACTCCTAGCAACAAGTGCCCCCTTGTAACAATCCTACCACAATATTCTCTAGCCAAAACCCATAATACAGTCTTCCAATCCCCCCCCTCAAAATATCCCTTAAAAATGCCCCAATATAGTCTCCTAATATGAAAATAATGCTCCCTGCAAAAAGTCCCCTTCTCTCGAGTGTTTCCCCCCTCATATCCTCCTTTTCCTTTTTCCCCATTCACCACCTTCTTCCTTTCATTAAGACTCACCCACCTTATCCCCTTCTCCTTAATGGTTCCATCATTCAATATGTTAAGTTTTCATTTAATAAATTAAAATTTATTAACCAAATATTTAATGAGTTAATTAATTAATTAATATACATTAAACAATTAATAATTCAGGACAATTAATTAATTAATTAATTAAACTTAATATACTTTAAACAATTATTTAACTATGACAATTAATTATTTAACTAGGGTTGTTACATACACCCACCCTTCAGGAAACTTCATCCCGAAGTTAAAGTATTTTAAGATACAAGGGAAAGACACAGGGTCACATTCATATCCAATAACCAACATTATCAGTAGGTAAGCTAAGAAAACTCATACATACTAGTGTACATGTACAATAAATGCATGTGTAGCTATTACATACAAGTCTTGTGCATGTACTAATAACAATAACTATCACCTCTATAGTAATTTTTGTATGCATCCAATCCATTCAACAAGACTATTCATTGTATAAAAGATAATAACACAATCAAATGTTTGTGAATTCCCTTAATTACAATTATCTATCTCAACAATGTTATTTAGACAATTGTAGTTTAGTTAAGTAATTATGAATATTCATATATACACATTTTATTTTCAGAAGGAAAAACAAGAAATTCCACCATAAGGCAAATCTCCATACACTCTCAACTATTTCTACTCATCATTCCTCCCTAACTTACTTCCATCTTCCATTCCTATCCATCCTCTGCTGGACTATCTTGGAGCGTCAACTATATTGACCTAACTCCAAATAGAACCCGTAAGCGGAAGTGTCACTATCTTGACCAAGCTTCCCCAGCAGGCAACTGGCAGTCATCATCACACGTCTAGGGGAGCGTGAGCTAACACCGTCCTCCTATGACTCTAGGTTTCAGAGGATACATGGTGGGAAATGCCTCCACCCCTCCTAAAAGGACTAGGGTTCACACCCTACAATGGAATATACAATGGCACCTTGTTGCTGGGAGTTTTTTCATCATTTATTCGGTTTTGGGCAGTTTCACCTCTTGAAATCCTACACTGTTCCACATATCATAGAAATGTATCCAAACCAATATAATTTCACATACAAAGATTCATAGCATATTATTTCTCAGCCAGTGGTCATGACATCCACTTTCATCATCATTATCCCTTGGCTATTTCATATCCCAATAACCTGCAGATTAGTCTGTAACACAAACTCATACATATCTATGCATTATCATCATGTAATTGCATACAACCATAATTTCAATTCGGTATCCGCGTACCAACAACTTCAACATCAAACTTTTCAAGTTAGAAATAGATCTCATAATATCCCATAATTCAATTAACGTCACCCATTCATAAAATTATCATTTACATAATAGATTGCATCATATCCAACATCATTCAAATAACATTTAAACCTTCATAGGATTCGCATTCACGTAGTATATCGCATCCTATCCTTCATCATCAATAACATTTTAAACATTCATAGAATTTACATTCACATAGTAGATCACATCATATCCATCATCATCAATAACATTTAAATATTCATAAAATTTACATTCTCACAATATATCGCATCATATCCATCATTATTCAAATACATTTAAACATTCATAAAGGTTCATACGTCTTAAAATTTCAAGTGTATCATTTAATAGTTTCACTGTGAATAGAAAATAAAGGTGTTTAGGCCTCAAGTAATCCTAGTTGTCTAAGTCAAAAGGTGGTGTTACATACACCCAACCTTCGAGAAACATATTCTCGAGGTGGTCAAAAAAGTGAGGGATAATCTCGTCGTAACGTCTCGGCATCTTCCCAAGTAGCAGATCCTAGACTAACTTTTTCCCACTAGACCTTAACTTGGTCTACCAGAAGATTCCTAAGCTGTCGAACTCTACGGTCCAATATGCATAACGGTTCTACCATGAGGGTTCCCACGTTCGATACCTGCAATTCCTTCCAATTTAGTTTATGTTATTCATTAGCAACATAATGTCATAGAACATATACATGAAAAACATTATGAGTTTTATGCAAGTGGGGTGGCAGTATGAGACGATAGGCAACTAGTCCAATTTTCTCTTGGATTTTGAATGGTCCTATAAATCAAGGTGACAACTTTGTCCCCTTCACGAACCGAATGGTACTCTTATTAGGCCTGATATGAATGAAAACCTGATCTCCCACTCTATAACTTCGATCAGTCTTGTGTGCATCCGCATAACTTTTCTGTCTATCCTGTGCTTCCTTTAGTCTCTGCCTAATCTGAATCACTTGTTCCTCCATCTATTGAATCAACTTTGGCCTAGTTGTTACTTAGTCTTCTAACCTCTCCCAACTCAATGGCGTTCTTCATGGCCTTCCATACAGAGCTTCATAGGGTGGCATTCTGATGGATCTATGAAAACTGTTATTGTAGGCGAACTCTACTAAAGGTATGTACTTCTCTCAATGGGTTTGATTATCCATGACATACATCCTAAGCATGTCTTCCATAACCTGATTTAATCTCTCAATTTTCCCATATGTTTCAGGATGATAAGTTGTACTTAAGTTCAATTGAGTCCCCAACGCTGACTGCAAACTTGTACAAAACCTAGAAGTGAATCTGGAGTCCCTATCTGAAATGATCTTCTTAGGTATCCTGTGCAAACAGATGACCTCACTTACAAACACACGTGCCACATTAGTGACATTGTAAGTGTCTCTAATCGGAATAAAATGAGCACTCTTGGTTGACTTATCAACTATTACAAGAATGACATTGTGTCTATGAGATACGAGCGACAATCCCACAACAAAATCCATAGAAATGACTTCCCACTTCGGCATAGGAACATCATGTGGTTGTAGGAGACCTGTTGGGTGATGGTGGCCGGCTTTCACTTGTTGAAATTCTAGGCATTTGGCGACGAAATGGACTACATAGCACTTCATGCCTACCCAGAAGAAGAGCTTCCTCATGTATGCGTACATTTTCTTCACACCCGGATGTGTACAATAAAGTGCTCTATGGGCTTCCTTCAGTATGATGCTTTGAATATCCCCACCTTCGGGGATGTACATTCTTCCTTGATATCTTAATAGTTCGTCTGCTTCCAGACTATATCCTTCATACTTTGGATCTAATTGCCTCCCACTTTGGAGGTTTGAGGTAACCTTTAAATACCAACTGTCTCCAAGGAGTTGCGTCAACACACGTTCCCTCAGATTGACTTTTAAGGGTACCAAGGAGAAGACACGTGGTCTTATACTAAAGGCATTTGCGACCACATTCTCTTTTCCCTTGATATATGAAATACCAAAATCGTACTCACTCATGAACTCACTCTATCGCCTTTGCCTGACATTCAGATCCCTTTGAGTGAAGAGATGTTTTAAACTTTGATGGTTCGTTTTGAGCTCAAAGTTTCGCCCTACTATATAGTGCCTCCAAAGTTTCAAAGCTAGCATTACTGTTGCCAACTCTAAATCATGAGTGGCATAAAGTTCCTCGTGTTTCTTCAACTTCCTTGACGCATAAGCTATTACTCCTCCATCATGTATTAGCACATCCCCCAACCCTTTCTTTGAGGCATCCATGCAGACTGTGAAGTCCTTTTCCATATCTGACACTCGTAGAATTGGCACACTAGTTAGTAACCTTTTAAGCTCAATGAATGCACTATCACATTCTTCTATCCATTCATAACTGACCCCCTTGCGCTGAAAAGTGGTGATGGGTTTCGCTATTGTAGAGAACCCTTCCACAAACCTTCGATAATAACCTACTAGCCCCATGAAGCTTCTTACCTCATGAGCATTTTTCGGCATTGGCCACTCCATAATGGCCTTTACCTTTTCTGGGTTCATGGAGATTCCTTCCCTGGAAATGATATGACCTAAATAGTGAATTTATTTCTAGAAGAAGGAACACTTCGACAACTTCCCATACAATTTGTTCTCTCTAAGGCAAGACAACACCACTCGCAAGTGTTCCTCATGTTCTCTTTCATTCTTGGAATAGATGAGGATATCATCTAAAAAGACTTGTACAAAGAGGTCTAAGTACTTTCAGAATACACCATTCATGAGGCTCATGAATACTGTTGGCACATTGGTCAATCCGAAAGGCACTACAATAAACTCGTAATGCCCAAATCGAGTTTGAAATGCAGTTTTAGGAATATCTCCTTCCTTAATCCTTAACTGGTGATACCTTGATTGCAAATCAATCTTTGAGAATACTGCTTTTCCTTTCATCCGATCGAAGAGATCATCTATTCGTGGCATTGGGTACCTATTTTTCACTATAGCATGGTTCAAGTCCCTGTAATCTATGCACAGTTGTAAGGAACCATCCTTCTTCTTCACAAAGATTACTGGTGCACCCTTAGGTGAGACACTAGGCCTTATTATCCCTAAGTCGAGTAGCTCTTTAAATTATATCTGCAACTCACAAAGTTTTGGCGCTGTCATCTTATACAGAGCCTTGGAAATTGGTTTTGCACCAGGTTTTATCTCAATAGTGAAATCAAGCTCCCTCTTAGAAGGTAACCCGAGTAACTAGTTCGGAAAAACATCTTTAAACTCTGACAATACTAGGTACTGATCCAAGGAGGGTCCTTTCCTTTCACTCACTGCTTCCACTACATAAAGTTGAGACCCTTGCCTCATGCACCGCTTAACCTGCATAGTTGAGATAAAGCGTAGAGAGACACCTTTCTCCATACACCCTGGATCTCTACAGGCCTTCCTTCGTCGTCAACACAAAGCACCCTTTTTGCGAAACAATCTACCATAGCTCGATGAGATTCTAACCAATCCATTCCAATGATTAGGTCATACACCCCTAGAGCAATGACGTATACCTTCAACCTGGTAGTACACACTCCCAGGTCTACTAGATAATTATCAACGCTAGGTCCTACCGCTTGTTTTCCCCTCGAAACCATCTCGACTTGTTTAAAGTCATCGTGCTCATAGGCTGCCAACCTACTCTTTTCTAATGCAGATGGTGAAATGAAACTATTTGTAGTACCATAATCAGATAAAATTTTAACATTGATATGATTTAGCGTACCCGATGATTCCACCACCATGGATTGATGTTCTGCCTGGCGATTATTAACTACTGCATAAATCTGGTGGCTACCACTTGCTCTTCCCATCGGGGTCTTTCCTTCTCTATGCACAAATCCTGATTGTAACTCTGGGCAGTCACGCTGGTACTGGGGTCCTCCAGATCCCCAACATGTAACCCAAAATTGAACCTGCGCACTGCTCTATGACGGTCTCTGAAATGAGTTCCTTCCCCTGGAACCCCTGCTCCTACTAGCTGCTACCTGAGATGGTCGTGGACCTGCCTATGCCGTTGGTGATGAACGGGATGCTGCACTCGCTGCCATTGAAATACCTATGGTGAATGTCCTTGGTGCGACTCTATTACCATATGAAGGTGGCCTTGCGCTCCCTCTCCTGGAAAATGTCCTAGGGGCCTTTCCTGCAAATCCAAGACGATGCGGAAAGGTCAATCTCGTACCTCCATTTAAGTTCATGTGTTTTTCTACAGAATGTGCATTTTTTACTGCTTCCGCTACTGAAGACGGTTTCCACATCCGCACCATGGCCCTTATCTTAGGGTTTAACCCATAGACAAAGTGTTATGCCTGTCGTTGGTCATTATCCATGTATGAAACATATTTGACCAATTCCATAAACCTGATCTCGTATTCTTCTACGGTCCTGTTTCCCTGTACTAGAGCATAAAATGGTCCCACCTGTTGTTCCTCATAGTAAGTTGGTAGATATTTACTTCGGAACCTCTCCTCAAAAATTTCCCAAGAGGCAGTGTCTGGGGTAAGGTGTGACTGCCTCTCCAGGTTGCCCCACCAGTTCAAGGCACTGTCTCTCAACTAAAAAATCGTTATCTTCACCTTTGAAGTGGACGCATAGTCTCTTAAGGCGAAGGCGAAACACCTTGTCATGCCTTCCAACCATGCCTCTGCACGTTCACTGGCACAACCCCCAACAAACTCTGGAAGTTTGATCTTCTGCATTTCTCTAGTGATGTCTTCAGGTGGAGGCCCTCCCCTTGAATCCCTTGATGCTTTTGGAATACCCATTCCAGATGGTGGGGGATCCACTTCGATCCCTACTGGCTGACGCCCCTTTAAAGTTTCATTTATGTCCTCCAAAGAGCGCAGAATGAGGGCCAATTCAGGCGATGGTGGTGGCGACGTTGGCGGTCTCTGCGTCGATGCCCCTCTGCCTTGATTTCCTCTCATCCTAACCATCTTGTATACTTGAATCTGCATCAACCAAAGTTTGTCAAGGTGAGTCTAGGACAATTCACATTTGCGTAACTTAAACTAGAAAACAGGGTTAGGCGTTAGTTTTTTTTTAACTTGTCTGTAAATAGACGTTACTCTCTTTAGGGGAAGTGGCTAGGTCAGGGTCGAAAGCCTATAAGATTGATGTTTTCGCCTAAGGAAACTACTGACTCTCTCGCATGTGATCAACACATTTAACCTATCATTACTATCATGGCGCAATGGCGTACGGTTTTTGGTGAAAGCTCTATACTCGGTGGATAGGTTGTCGGTTCAAAACCCGTGCGCTCCAACAAAATTTAATCTAATCCAAAAATAATTTTTATTAGTATTGTAATGTTATGTTAATTACACATTTGAATTAATTAGTCATTTAATTAATTAATCACTATTCATTTAATCCATTAATCACTATTATTAATGCTTTGTAATAAAGTTAAAATTTGAAATTAGTTATTTAAAATAATAAAAAAATTAAAATTGAAATTAATCATTCTAAAATTTAAAATTTAAAAACAACCACAAAAATGTTTTAAATTATTAAAACCCAAATTTAAAGTAATTAAAATAAATTTAAAGTGATTAAAATAAATTTAATAAATTTAAAGTAATTAAACAAAAATTAAAATAAATAACATAATAAATAAACAAAAAATAAAATAAATAATCCATAGTAAAAACTCAAGGCAGCGGTGGGTCCTCGCATGAGGTCCACTTGTCCCCTCTCTCTTTTCCCGCTTGTTTAACATTTAATTAAATAATAAAAAGAACAACTACTAAAACCCTAACAAATCATAATCGTCAAGGTTTTCCCTACTCTTGTCGCTCCGCCCATGGTCTTCTCTCATGGCTTCTCCTTGTCGGGCATTTGATGGATCGTGGTTTGGGTGCTGGTAGCAGTGGCTACCATTGCCATTGCTTCAACGCAACATCATACCTACCTAAAGGTATAGGCATGATGCGTTAAGCACTGTAACGTGATGCGTTCAGTACTCTATCGCCCCTTCGTGGTCTCTTTCCCCTTGTGGTCTTTCTCCTTGGCGCCTTGTTTGGGATGTCTCGTGACTTGGTATGAGTTGTGCCTTGTTTGGGATGTCTCGTGACTTGGTATGCGTTGTCAGTTGTTCCGTTGGGTTTTTTTTTTTATCAGACGCAATAATGTGTGGCACATTGGTATGATGCATTGTGCGGGGTCACTGGTGTTGGTGGGAGGTCAGGGGGTTGGTTTCCCTCGCCTCCACTAATTTTTTTTCCTTTCTATTAGATGCGTAGTGCAACGCAGTCGTGCCCTTGTGGGCTCTCCTTGGAGGTTGTGTGCGCTCGGTGGGTATGGAGTCATGGGCTCGCCTGGTGGTTTAGTAATGAGACTTGTAGAATGGCATCGGGCTTGGTAATGAGCATTGGGCTTTGGATGTTGACTTGTGGACTCGGTATATGTGTTAACTCATGGACTTCGGTGCTTGTATTTGGGCACTGACTGGTTACCGGTCGCGGGTTCAAAACCCATGAGCCCGCACCTTTTTTTTTAAGTTTTCGGCTGGGCCTGTGTGTGTGATTATGTTGTGCCCTTCGGGCCAATATTTACTCAGTTCTGAACTTCATTGACTAATGGGCAAGTTTCTCTAGTGGGTGATAGATGCAATACTTTCCATGACTTTGTATGCATGCTAAGCAAGTTGATGTCTCTATCTTGTTATCTGAAATGCTCAGAGATTCAAAACACCATTTTAATTCTGTGATTATCCAGAAAGAAAGACTAAGCAATCCATTCAACGCTGGAGCTTTCCTTTGGGTTTTCTAGAGGCTAATCTCTATGTTTATTGTGTGCTTAATGGCTATGTGGTTGTTTAATTGTTGGTGGAGCTTAGCTCACAGTAGCAATGTTAGTATACATCTCATATATACAAAATTTTAGAGTGGTTTATGCATGAAGAATACTTTTTGAAGTATTTTTTTTTTTTTTTTGGTTTTGGGTTTATGAATTGATGGATCAAATACGTAAAAAAAAAATACAATACAAAAAAAAATTGACTGTACCCTATACATACTGTACCAGAATTTTGGCGTGCTAGTGCCAAAATCTGTACAACAAAGTGCAATAGAGACGAATCTTGCTACTATGGTGGAGCATACCACTACCATAGGGAAATAGAACCCTGGTAGGCTGCTTAATACTACATCGAYTGCTAAACACTATGTCCTTGCATTAGCGAATCAATGCCCCATTSGCAATTTTCCTTTATATATATTTTTCTCTCTTTTAAATTTTATGATTAGCGAGCCTATACCTAGGATTTCCTCTTCGTTGCATAGTTTTTTTTTTTTTTTTTGAAGCTTAGCATGCCATCACTATCAGAGGCATTCTTCATCTCTTTTAACAATCTTTGGATGTGAGGACTGCTTCACACAAACCCCATGTTTACAGAAATGGGAAACAAAACAACAGTGAAACTAGAAATGGGGGCCAGAGTGTTTCGGGATTAGAAGCAATTCTCCTTGCATTCCGTGTATTATCTTATGTAACAAATAATTTACTAATTTAGTGAATAAAAATCTATACAAGACTGAAAAGTAATCTACCATATCTAAGGTTGTAGATCTTGGTGTTATAAATAATATCACATTCATTTCTTAATGCGTAGATGTCCCAGGTTACCATTTCCGTTCCTTGGATAAAGCAGTCCACAACACCATTTCGGGTAACATAACACATACCCATATTTCCAAGAAATTACATGAAAGAGTTACATTTAGGTATTATTCTCTCTGATGCTAGGGCTACTTTGATGACAAGGTTACTTTGCTTTCTGGTATTAAGGCAACTGTGCATAGGTCAAGTATCTTCAATTTTAGTAGATTGAATGTCTTCATATAGATTAAATTAGTAGGTTCCATAAGAAAAACATAAAGCAAACCATTAGCTAACCTATGAGTGGTTAAAAGTTTTGTAACACAACCCAAATTGGATTGCAGATGAAAAAGACAAAATCCTAGTGCTTTGGGTGGTCAAGCCCAGGTTTCAGTTTCGAAACTGGGCTTTGATACCATGTGTAAGGTCTCTTCAAACAGAGCCTTATAAAACAAAAAAAAATTGATTAGAGAAATGGTATCCTAACATTTTCACAATTTCATAACCAACATATAACCATTCAACTTAATTAAAATTTATGAGCAAATCATAATAAATTATATAACACAACAGAAAACTGAAAATACATACCTCTAACTGATGCTACTGTTGTTCTCCAAATTTGTCTGATGATCTGCCCGAAACCGTCTAACCACCTAGCAAGTTATGAACAGAGCCTCTCCATCTCCCTAGCTCCAGGATTCGGTAAGGATTCCTGGCCCTCGAGCCCAAAACTCCCAGCAACAGGTGCCCCCTTGTAACAGTCCTACCACAAGCTTCTTCAACCAAAACCCGTAATACAATCTTCCAATCTCCCCCCTCAAAATATCCCTTAAAATGCCCCAATACAGTCTCCTAATATGAAAATAATGCTCCCTGCAAAAAGTCCCCTTCTCCCGAGTGTTTTCCCCCTCATATCCTCCTTTTCCTTTTTCCCCATTCATGGCCTTCTTCCTTTCATTAAGATTCACCCACCTTATCCCTCCATTCAATTCCAACCACCTTATCCCTCCATTCAATGCCAACCACCTTATCCCCTTCTCCTTAATGGTTCCATCATTCGATATGTTAAGTTTTCATTTAATAAATTAAAATTTATTAAACTTAAATTCATTAACCAAATATTTAATGAGTTAATTAATTAATTAATATACATTAAACAATTAATAATTCAGGATAATTAATTAATTAATTAATTAAACTTAATATACTTTAAACAATTATTTAACTATGACAATTAATTATTTAACAAGGGTTGTTACAAATGTGTTCCACTGTTTGTGACTATACATCACTTATCAAGTACCTGTGTGCTACTTGGTGTGGTAGTGTACCACTGGATTGTAGTTGTGTACTACTATGGATAGACACAATGGTGTTCTATTGAATGATATTGTTTTAATTGCCTTGAAGACTATCAGCAGTGTTGAAAATGATTATAAGCTGGATGGATAATCAATGAACATAGTTTTCCCAGACAGAAAATGGTTCATAACATGTATTCTTCTAGATTAGAAGAATAACTCTTGTGTCACTCTGGAGTGAGCATCATGTCTAATTACTTAGATAGAGTATGGTTCTGAGAGATGATGCAGTTTATGACACTGATGATAATGATGGTGATCATGATCTAGTCTATACAACTATGTTGATGCTACCTGGTGAATGGTATGTTTTGTGATCAAGACCATTACCTATAATACCTCCCTAGCTAGGAGGGAGTGTTGATATTATGGTAGCTGCGGGAGGTATTTACCTCCATGTGTAAACCTGACGAGGATAGAATACTCCGGGAAGTAAGAAGAAACCCTAATGAGTTGGCTAATAACCCTAGAAGACTTGTCGGCTCAAGAAGATAATTTAT
>ML777422.1:499518-513091 GCA_009831015.1 Picea engelmannii
CCTCGAAGAGGCAAGTGAATAGGAGAGGATCCCTTCCATAATAGGATCCATTGTATGGTGTTGCCCTACCCTAAGGGTTTGATAGTAATAAAGAAGATTTTGCATATTGTTCTTGTATATCTGTTGTGGTGCTTTTGTATTCAGTATTTGGTTCTTAACATTAGGTCTTGGACTATCTAATCAGCTCTTGTTGGTACACTATCCTTGGGGAAAGGTGCACTACCCTTTGTTTGGCTATCTAGCCTAGGGTTTGCTTCCGGAGTGATTCTTTGTCAAGGTTAAGGTGCTCGGAGGGTGGCTTCGACCTATGGTTGGGTGACAATAGTGATATTGTCAATGGTAAAACGATCACATCCATTATATTCTAACAAAATAATCCATGTAACACTTATCTCCATGAGAAGTTTACTACCAATAAATGACCCAAGGAATACCCAACATGTTAATTAAAAATTGAATTAGAGAAACTTCACTATGAAAAACCTATATGGTGTGTTCATGATAGTGTGTTCAACCATGGTTAGCCAATGCCATTGTATGTGAAAATTAAAAGAATATGAGGTGATGAGAGATTGTTGGCTATAGTTTAGAATATGAGGTGATGAGAGACTGTTGGCTATAGTTTTTGTTAAGAGTGTTTGGTTGATATGGTGTGTCCATGGTAGTGTTTAGCAATTGTTAGCCAATGTCATTGCATGTGAAAATTAAAAGCATATGAGATGGTGAGAGAGCATTGGCTCATAGAGGCTATGAAATATATGTTCAGTGTGTTAGGACCAACGTGTAGCTCGATGGAGATATCTAAGGTTGGTTGTAAGATTGTTACCCTTGTGTTGCACAAACATCTATTGTGGAATAGATCTGGGAATACCTATGGATAGAAGAAAACAACTCCAAAATGTCATATATCACCTGGTTTAAAGATGGATTAGAACCCCACCCCATGTCCAGCTCATTGCAGGCGAAGACAACTTGATACAAGATGTATGTGTGCCAATTTACAAATCTGTGGATGTATGCAACATCCATCACGTGAATGAATAATGGGTGTGGCCCCATTCCTAGCATGTGAAATTGTATGGTGACTTGTGTTACCACTTGAGGACCCACGACATTGTGTCATTTAGCATGTAGCAAGGAGGCTCCAAGGTAAATTGAACCCATCGAACATGTGAAAAGGTGGACATGAAGCCCCACGACTTCATGTGAGATAGACCCCTTTGTATTTAACATGAATTAATCACCCCACATATAATAGTATATGCTTTCTCAACATGTGTGTCCCTTTATGCACATGGAGAAAATCAAAGAGTATAGTTGGAAATTATGAGTTTGAGGGGGACCACTCCATATATGTGAATGGGTTCAATCATTGTAAATCAAGTAGAGCCCATCGAATGAGCTTCATTAAAGTATATTTGACTTGCCTTAACATGTGAACCATCTCCAAGCACACGATTAAATGAAGGGTTTACATGGCTAAAAAGTGGATCACAATATTTAGGATGATTATAAAGTGAAGGTTTATGTTATAAAAAAATAAGTGGCTCATAGGGACATGAGGAGCATACCACTTAGTGTTTTGTACCTTGAAAATAGAAGTGAATATCCCTAGCACAACCCACCACAAACCATATTCATAATAAAAAGATTCCAAGGGAAACCATGACAACATCCACGAATGATATACCATACGGCCAAGAAGCATCTCATAATCATCAACCAAAGCATTATAACCACAAAATTATAAACCTCAGAGCTCTGTCAATCAAGATATGCCACCCTAAAGAACCAAGCCATGATGATCCACAAACAATGTTTTTGACTACTCTCCAAAAGTTGGTGGCATGTTCAAATCACTGGGTCACTTAATTTTCAACCTGAGGTTAGTTAAGCTTGCAATGCACCATGTCTAGTATACACAGGTCAAGGTTTTGTATTGACTGATATTTAAATTATATGTTGTGATGACTAATCCTATGTTTACAAGAGATGCAAAGGAAAATAAATATATGTTGATTCAAATCCAAACCAAAATGTGAAATGATTAGTAGAAAATAAATCTACATCACTCTTATCTTCAAGTTTTATCAGTGGCACCACCTATGCCAAAATCATTAGAAATTAAAATCTATGCTTTTGACATTTTGACTCTGGTATTCTAAGCTTACATCCAAGAATAAACCTAATTTTGTAGCACACCAATTCTGCAACAACTGTAGTCTACTGGAAATGAACTTGATAAATTTGCAAAGTATACTAATACCAAAACAAAATAACACGGTAGAAATAAAACATTGTACACACACATATATACTGGCACAACATTGTACCTCGAGTGGGACCCCCCAAGGCTCGATTTTTGCGCTAGTTACAGGACCTCCATATCAAACTTAACTCACAACCATGCACAAAAACAATTCTGCATTGATATATTCATTAAACAAAAAGAGATTACAGAATGATAATGTTCGCACATACAATTTTTGTCTCTCTTGAGATCGAAGGTAACTTAATATGTATACCATGAACAAAGCATCTTCCTACTTCAAGAATGGAGTGGCAAGAACCCTCGAGTTTGGGGCTTACAGTTTTCCAATGTAACAAACAACAAAGAGTTGCGACCCATGATTGGTTCATGCATGCTTAACAAGCATATATCAAAACAACTTGTTGTTGGTCCGATCTACTGAAGCATTTCATTGTCTCGATCTGTCATCGTGAGAGAGGGTAGATTCAACATTGGAAGCTTCTACTTGCTTGATCACATGTATGGAGGTCATTATGATGGAATCTTATAATAATTGCGTAGGTGCCAATTAGTTGGAACGATGCCCTGAGGTATCTTGTCACGGCCATGTGAAGAATGCTTAGCCCTCTTGTGCCACAACCCTTGCAAGTGAGGTTAGCAAACTTTATTAAAATCAAACTTATGAATGCACCCAAATTTACTTTAACAACACAAGTAATCTCAACTCATCCTAAATTAACCATGCAAAGAAACAAAAAGAGATCGAATGTCAAACCACAATTACCTTTGAGTTGATATGAAATGGGGATAAGGTAATGGAATTGTTTGTAGTAAAGAAGTCAAAAGTGACGGTAAGTTAAAGGTTAAAAAGGGACATTCATATTTCAAAAAGATGTCAAAGATTCATCTCATCATCTCCCTCGAGTTGGTCTGGTTTCATGTCCCTTATTCAACCCATTTTATTCTTGTTCCGATATCCCTGCATGAATTTCTCCCTAGTTGAAGTTTGGTTTTTCAACTCTCCTGGATCATAATACCCTAAAGTTTTATAGACATGTGTCCAGTATGTTAGCTCATCCTGCTCTTCCCACTGTGTAGGTTCCTTGTAAAAGGACACCAAATGACAGGGTAGTGGAATCTCAACCCTATCCATCTTGCTCCATGTTTCAACAAGGAATTGACATAGAATGTTTTTGTATTAAGGGCTAGACTGAAATAGGGGAACCCAACTGGGTTTATGTTCCTCATGTAGTTGGGGAGTTCATCCCACAAATCATGAGAAACCAATAATGCTTGTAGAGAGTGTGCTCTTGTAACTTCCTTATAGTCGGTTATAGAAAACTTCTGATGGTATTTGACATTTACAACATCCCCTAGCTCTTGCTTCAATATTTGGTATTCATCCATTATTACAGACGTTAAAGGATATTCATCCATTATCATCAATCTTGCTTCTGAATCGATCCTGGCATAAAATACAGTAGTTTTCTTATTTGATGTGTTTGAAAATGTATGAGGAAAAATCTTGCGGATGGATATCCCCAACATAGGGATTGGGGTTCCAACGAGCATTGTCTTGAAGAAGAAAGTTGAACTAGTGAATTTCACATAATAAATCTTGGTCCTCGGATTCAACAGAGAAAAACATATCAATAAAATCCTAAGGTTTCCTTACTGCATGTACTTGCATTGCTGCCAATCGTCTAAGCCTGAAAGTGATCCATTAATCATGTAGGAATATAGAATAAACCCTGGAAGGGGTTCTACAAGAGACGACTTCTAATTCTAACTTGCATGTTGCTCCTTCAAACTTTGAGCTTGTTCCAACTGGTCTTTGTACTCTTTGATTTTTTCTCTCCATTTCTCCTCTTGTATAAGGTACATGGAGAACTATTTTTTCTTTAGTTTCTCAATGACCTGACGATGAATCTATTTATCAGTAATACCTAGGTCGAATATCCTCATTTATGGACTCTAAAAGATCCAGATTCAATTAAATGAATGTGTAGGTATTGGTCACAATATCGTCGAGGATAGAGTTGATCACCTTGTGAATGTCCTTCGCACACTCTTCTAAATAAGCATTTTCCCCAAGAACCAAAGCTTCTTCATGGTCAATAGCATCCAACAAGGTTCCCATGTTACTTGGAAATCTTGGCTTTCTTTTCTAGAGTTTTCTTTTAAGTCTTCGACTCTACAGCCTCAATTTATTATTTTCTTTGAGTAAATCCGAATAGCTTGGGTTGTGAAAATTAAATGACTTAGAAGTTTAATGAAGCTTACGTCTTCCGGTCCTAGTTTTCCTCCTACTTGATTCTTTCAATTCTGGCTCTAAAATGGGGCTTGGGAGTTGAGACTCTTTGCAATTCATGGATTGGCTGTGTTATATCAACAATAGTGATCCTGGTAAATGTAGTGCCTCCAATGAACTATTTGGTTTCCTGTATGGTGACAAGAGTTTTGGGGATGAAAACCCTTCAAGTTCCTCTTTTGATTGTTCTTCTTCTTGACCCAAGGTTTGGTTAGATTCTCCTTCTAATTCCTCTAATTTCTCTTCATTGTTGGGTTGGTCCTCTTGTTGTTTGAAGGATAATGCTTCCCAGACCCTCGAGTCTTCTACTTCCTCGAGCTTGGAAGATATGGGTGTTGATTATATAACAATGTCTTCAATGGATTCCATAGCCTCCCTTTCTTCTAAATCCTTTGACCACTTATATACTTGTGTCTTGTAGTGATAGCATGATTATGTAGTTGACCCTATAATTGGAGCTAAAATGGATGACATAAAGGCTCGAGACTTGTCTCATGTAGGTAGGCCCCTTGGTGTAATAACCCTAGCATGAGGTTTTGTTCTAATTCCTTTGGAGAACTTGTCCCATGGAATACTCAATCGATCCAGCTCCATTTTGATTAACCCTTAATGATATATCCTCGACTCAAGGTTTTCCCATTTCCTCACAGTTCTAGTCATTTTAGTTTAACTTTTAAGCAAAAAGAAAGGGACATTGAGAAGCTTACCATCTTTGGGGTGCATTAGAAGTTTGATATGGTAGTGAAATACCATATTGAACTTGCCTTCATAGGTGATAAATTTTTGGATGAAAAACACAACTTCCTTATAATGGCCCAATTCAGTAAAGAAAATACAAGCAAACATTTACCCAAGTAATAAGCGGATCTACTAAATGAAATATAGAATTACCATAAATTAATCCAAATAGCCCTTGATTCTTCATCAAAATTCTTGTTGAGAGGAGCAATAAGGAACTTACCTGTGGTGAAGAACCCATCTTACTTGTAACCCGGTGACTTGAGGAACTTATCCATATCTTGATCATTAACCTGACAACCACAAAAAAAAGTGGGGGATGACTCACCACCCAACCGTAGACCTTACTACTTTAATCTAGTAGCAGGTCACCCCCGAGCCTTCAATCTAGTACTCAGCAATCAATTATGTATCCTTGCTCTCTCTATAGACCAGCCGAAGAGAGATGTGCAAAAGAGAGATACTCCTTTTCTCTTTCCTTCCCTCCTTATATAGAATCCCATAACTCCATCCCTAGGATCCACTTGAATTATTTATTATATTTTTATGGTTTTTCATAGATTGTTGTTACTTATTTTACCATTAGCTCGACTATTTACTTTTAAGTATTTATTATACTTTATTATTATTATTTACTTATATATTTGTTGATTTAATAATAAAAATATGGGGATGGTCGCCTTCAGATAATAATAATAATTATTATTTAATAATAATAATTTTTTTTGTTTGCTAGTTTGTCTGTGACTTGCGGGACTAGCCTGTGGCTAAGAAACTCCAACTCAGGGGCATCTAAGCCATCAAAATCACCTGGGAATCGCACCCGCCCTAAGACACACCAACCCTTAACATGGATGGATTTTTTGTCCCTGCATGTTTCAAACCAGTGGCTTTAACATCACATAGTGCCTTAACAGCACACTCCGTCACCGACTATCCTACACCTCGGGGACTTATTTAATAATAATATTGGAATGATCTCTTTTAGGATAATGTTTATACTTCCTTATTATTATTATTATTTAATATAATAATATTACTAATAATAATGTGGAGCATGACATACTCCCCTCCTTCAAAGAACTTAATCTCGAAGTTGCTTTGATTATGTTACTTATATAATTTTAATTATCTCACCATATCCTCCACAACACCCTCTATTAGCTCCAACATCTTCCATGATACCCTCTGTTGGACTAACATAAGCCACCCAAGTGACTACATTAGGCAGTGAAATTCCACATCACAATACCAGGGAATCACGAGTACTATCTAGATGCCCTTCCTGAATTTCAGAACCAGGCTTAAATCCTACCGGTCCATCCAGAGACCCAAGACTCGAGACCTGATCTTCCCATGCAAGAATCTGGATCGGTACTCACGTACACTAAGCATATTGAAATACTGTCCCAAACTCCCTCCACAACAACCAGGTACAACCCTAGGCATTGAAGTCAATCCCACAACACCACCGTTGAGAAAGGCTCCAACCATTCTCTGGTACTTCGACATCACAACTCTAATACAAGGCATAAGAATTACTGGCATAAGTAGTAGATTGAATTGTCCCCAACCCATAAAATGTTACTTGCAATATTCTCCTTCGTGGTTATGGGCTCCCACGAGATCATCAAATAAACCTTCCCTCTCATCCCACAATCATGTTCCTCTTGGTCCACTGGTGGATAACCTGACAATATCACCACCTCACAACATGCAATCATTGCATTAGTCATTATATCAACATCTCAAATAAAGAATCCACATGCTAACTCTCACATGTCATCGTGAGAATACAATATCATTGTCATCACAACATTTTGAATAGCAAGATACCACATGCTCACATATGTCATTTTTAAACATCTCATCAAAAAATTTGCATGTAAGTACTACATGCCATCACATCATGACATACTGTCATAATATTATAACATCAACATATCTTTATCAAAGGTATATTTAATCAAAATAAAACCACATGTTAACATCATGAATATAATAATCGTCTCAAAAAAATTATCATGATTCATCAACAAAATCAACTTCACTAGCCTACATAAATAATAGTGAATATCGGCCTTTATATCTAAGAAATATCATCAAAGCATCCATCTACTATATGGATCTTTTTGGTTAAGTTTGTCATCTTGCGCTGGATCATCAATATCATGAGTGCTAAGTTCTTTTCAGGATACCAATTGTTTTTCGACACTCATTTCCTCTTCTTTCAACTAGAAGGTTGACGATTTAGGGGATAAGTATAATTACCCTATCAAATGCCAAGTTTCCCATTTAATTCATTTCATATTTCTTTGTGCACACGAGCATTTAATTAGTTTATGTGCATAAATTCATGCAATCATGCCAAGACTTGATCCAGGTGGATATCGGTGGCCACCCACCTTTTCCAAATGGCTCAAAATGACTTTCTGGCAATTTTGGCAATTTACTATTTTTAGCAGGTTTTAACTTCCGGTGCCATTTTGAGGGCCTAAATGAAGGTTTTTTGAGATCGAGGTTCTCAATGATAGCCAAAGGCATGATTGAGCCCCCAAAATGAATCTCCTCGACGATACCTTTCCAACGAGCTATCACACGCCTAAAACGGAGATCGTATGCAAAAGTTACGACCCTGGGAAGTTAATGTACTAACTTACCCAAACGGGGCCCACATGACTTTTGGTGCTTCATCTCCTAGGGTTAGGTTTTTGGATGTCTAGGACTTTTGGCATTCCCGTCTATTGTAAAAAAGGCCTTCCGAGCCTCATTGTAATCATCTTCTTTAGAATGTGAGTAGTCGTCACATCTCTTCTCAGAGATAAGCTGCTACCATTTAAGCGAGTCTTTCACTCTGTATTTTTACAGTCTCTGTACATTTCTTTCATTAATAGAAATCGTGTATTACTGTATCTCTGTGTTTATGGTTTCATCTCTGATATATTTCTGTTATATTACTGGATATACACAATATCTCTGTGCATTTCTTTATTATATCTCCGCTCTCATTTCGTGCCGAAAATAATCTGGATCAAGACTCCTCCTAAATAGTCATATGCAAATGAAATCCAACCTTTTTCCATTAAGTTCATAAGCCAAAATGTGAAAGATCATATCCACAACAAACATGCTTGATAGCAAAGGCAAGAATCTCAAAGAAACTATCCCTCTCATTTTTTATTCTACTCCAATATGAAATATTCATTCTTTATGTTCTAGCATAGTACCAATTAGAAGCATGTGGATCATGATTTATGTAATTGATTGTCTTTACCTAGTCAATCCATTATAGAGTCTTGATCAAACTATGAGGTTATTGTGAATGATGGTGTGGTGCATGTAACCAATAACCCTCGGAGTAAACACAACAACCTATAACCCCATGATCTCAAAGTGCAAACCAATTTGAAAAGAAACACAATTGAAAGCATACACACATATGGAATATCCATTGGGTTATATTAGCAAGACAACCTTGTTCCATTACACAAATTCACAATAGGAACAAGAGGAAAACAATGCCAAAAAAAGCACAATCAATATCAACATTGTCAGATCCCCGAATATTGTATCCAACTACAAATTCTTATAGAAAAATAACCCAGGTAAATAACCAATGTTAGCAACCAATTCTTCCAATTCTAGATCTTCAGAAAGGTACATCATTTCTAGATGTTCAACCTATTTGGGACTACATGCTTGATGAGATCATTGGCAACGTCTCATAACAGGTCAATAACCATGGGGGAAATTTCCATTAACTCATTAAATAAAGGTTATTCTTTAAGCATGTTGTATATAACATACCACATATATTTTTTTGACATATCTATTAGGCATCATCATTGGAATTGTCCCTCGACCTATAACCGTATCTACCTTGTGATCTCTTAAAGCAATTGTCATATATACCATGCCACCTCCTAAAACAATTGTCTTTGCTTAGCTTCCATTATCATTCCTCGATCAAACCACTACATTTTGTGAATCATATGCCTCATGGTATCTACACCCATAATAACCACCATATAATTTCATCCATACACTATGTTTACGAAGGTCCACCTTTGCTTGCATTTCTTAAGCATATAATCAATCAAACCATATGGCAGACTCACATGTTTACAAGGACATGCCTCTTTATAGAGGAAAATAAGTAAATGAGTGGAAGAAAACAATATGAAGGCTCCTTCTGAAGTTGGATTTTGACCTAAGAATTCAACTTTGAATTTGGAACTTTGAAGATCCTACTTGGAAAGATAATAGTAGCTATCTTTGCATTTTTTATTTTCATAAGCCTTTGACACATTGAATAAAACTTTGAGAGTGCAAAAAGATTGAATTCTAGTAGAATGGAGAAAAACAACTTCTTCTATATATGACAAAGGTTCTCCAAACAAGAGTATTCCCTCTCTCCAACATTAGATTAATGGCTGGACTTTGAAGGATATATAAAGTTACTCTTGATTATTCTTGATATAGACATATATGACATTGTCATTGTTTTATTGGCAAAAAAAAAATATTGTCTTCAAAAACATCTTGATGCCTAAACAAGTTTTGAAGGCTCTCTATTATAAGTAAAATAAATGTAAACAAATTTAACCATGCATCTGGACTAAGAAAGCATCATAATAATCAAATCTATGTGTTAGCGATATCTCTTGTTAAGGGGGCTGGAGTGCGAAAGGATGGGTTAAAACCCATTTGTCCTAAGTTTTGGGCGATAATGCGCCCATGGTAAACAACACGCAAGTCCGAGCGGTCCAGATTCTCGCGCCCGGATCAACGGCGCACGTTGGATTCCGGACCCCCCCCCGCCTTTCTACCTTTAAGCGGGGGGGTCCGGAATCGGGGGCACACCTCTCCGACGGCCCAGATCAGCGCGCCCGGATCAATGGCGATGAAGACCATTCCGGACCCCCCCCGCCTTTCTACCTTTAAGCGGAGGGGGGGGGTCCGAAATTCCATATGCAGCTTCCCGACGGCCACGATCGAGGCGCCTAGATCAACGACGCTCATGCAGCCCCGCCCTTCTCAGCTGCCCGGTGCTTAACTAGTGTGGGCCCTCATCCCGTCATTTCATCCTCCCTTCCGCCTTTCCCCTGCTGCCGTGTGTCATCCATTCACCTCCCCTCTTTGGTCTGCGTGGTCTTACCTTCTTCTCACCACCCACTCGTTCCTTGCCACGTGTCCCGCTCCTTTCCACTTTAGCCTCTCACCCGAAGGCGAATTCATTCCTCCCGTCTTCCTCCCTTTCACCTGATGTCTTCCGCCATGAATCGTCCTCCGTCATCCTTCTCTCATCTCGTCATGTCTTCCACGCCCTTATAGCCCAGCACCACCACCCTCGTCATGTGCCTCATCCTCCGCGCTGGCCTCCATGCCTATTCGTCGCAGCCAGTCTGTTATTCCATTTGGCAGCGCAAGGAGTCTTCCATATCCCAAAGTGCTGAGTTGGTCGGGCCGTCCTCGATCCTAAGAAGCAGTTATTGAGGCAGTTGGTGGTGGTTAGACATTGTCTCCGCCATAATGGGGACGTCCTGCAATGAATTAAAGGCACGTCGATTCGCCGATGTAACTATCAGAAGACTGATCGCATCTGACATAAGTTACATGATTATTCAAAGATTGCGGCTGCAGAATGTCAGAAGCCATGCAGACGCAAAGCTTTCAATGCAGTATCTTGGTATCACTGCTATTGTTGTTTTGAGTATATGAAGGCGTTTTCGCCATTTTTGTATCTATCGATGGTAGAGCTAAGCTCCCTACTGTAAAGTTTCAGCAAACATTCTGGTTTCCTGGTTATGCCTCTGTGTTTGAGATTTCTTGGTTTATGACAAACAGTTCTCCTTTTTCCATCTTTGTATCATCTTGTGCCAGAGAGTTCACAGTTGAATGATTCACGTGGATTGTTACAGTTATGTCATGATAAAGGATTTGTTGTGGCATCTTTGTATTCTCTGGTTTTTTGTATTCGAATATAAAGTGACTTTGTGTTTGAATACTTTCTCCTCCAGTCTGTTATGAACATGATGTTGATGATAGACCATTGCACTCTTCTTGTGTAAGTCTTCCACCTACTCACCCTTTTACTACGACTCACTATTTGAAGTTTATCAAGACCTCACTCGTCATGCATGCTCGGCCTAGTTTTCGAGTTGAGACGATATTGTTCTGAGTTTTCCTCCATTTGATCACCCTTTAAACAAATCGTGACATTAAACTAATGGGCGTCGAGCTCTGCCCTTGCTAGTAATCCAGGGGTGACCTCCGTCGCCAACATTTTTGGCACCGTTGTCGGGGACGATGTTGAATATATTCCCTGGGATTGAACGACAAAGATCAATTGATTTCTGAAGGTGCATCAGATATCAGAACCAGAAGATTGCTACTGTGCACCTGGTGACTCCACTGTGACGACTCCGCTGGGGAGAACCTGTGTTATCAACCGTGGCTTCGAGAGGCAGACATATGAGGTCTAACCCACACTTGCCTTTAGCCACACCGGAAGCTGATGCGGAAGTAGTGTGCAGAAAGGGAAAGAGCTCTGCAAAAGGAGTCCCCATCGCCGAAAAGGGTAATACGCCATCCCCTTCTGTGAAAACTCCATTTTCTTATTCTCAGTTTCCTAGTCATACTTCCTCTGAGGTTTCCCGTTTTCTGAACTTTGGAAGTGTTCCTTTTGAGTTCTCTCCTCCTGGTCTAGTATCAGAGGGAGAGACCCTTGTCACTTCCCCCTCAGGAGGTTTCACTACTCCTCCTTTGATTACTACTGATGCGCAGAGAGAAACACCTACACATTCGGGTCCCTTAGATTTCTCTTTGTTTTCCCCTGCCTCTCCTGTGAGGACCTCTTTTCCTACCTCACCTGTTCACACTCCATATCCTCCGAATTATCCTCCACTCAACGTCCCTATGGCTGGTGCTAATCCCCCACAAAACAGAATGGATGCCCATAGTCACTGCTAGATATGCTCCTCTGGTCCTACCCCATCCTATGAATCCTCTCCCTGCTGGAGACTACTTGAAGTATATGCCCAAGTTCACTGGGGAAGGGGACGTAACTGCTGAAGAGCACTTGGCTGATTTTTACAGTTATGCAGACAACCTCAATATTGAAAATGAAGATGTTTGGATGAGAGTCTTTGTCCAGAGCTTGGATGGTGAGGTTAGAAAGTGGTTCAGGGGACTGGCCCCTGGATCTATTGCTGGAATTGAAGCCCTAGATACAGTTTTCCTGAGGCAATGGGGATATATAAAAGATTACATATATTACATGACTGAGTTTGGGTCCCTGAAGAAGCAGGAAGGAGAATCTGTCTCTGTATTCTCCAAAAGAGTCAATAAGATGTATAACAAGATTCCTGCAGAAATAAAGCCTTCCGAAGCCTCTGCTCAAATTTCATATGCTAGTGCATTTGACCCCGACTTCTGTCTCGTATTAAGAGAAAGGAGAGCCACCTATTTAGCTCAGATGCAAGATGCAGCTATAGAAGTGGAATCCAACTTGTTAGTAGCTGACAGACTAAGGAACCAGGCTGACACAAACAGAAGAAGGGAAAAGTCGGAAGCTTCAACTTCTAGCCCATCATTGTCCCACCCTCAAGTAAATGAGCTGGCATAAGTAATGAACTTTCTTAAATAAGAAGTGGAGAGATTGAAGGTGGAAAGGAGGCAGATGTATAAGGGCCCTCAGAACACCGAAAATAAAGGGGGTTTCAGAAGACCCAACAATTTTGCTCCTCCCATTATGCACAAATGGAAGGAAAGAGACAGAGATGACCAAAAGATTCAGGCTCCCTTCCAGAACAACTTTGTAGATGATGAAGAAGAAAGAGAACCAGATGAGCCTGAGCCTAAAATCCACTCTGTAGAAGCCACTCCTCCTTTACCCCACCTGACTAAGTCAGCATATGAGGAGTCTCTCATGAATAGTCAGTTAAATGAATTGAGCAAGGGAGACAAAGATGGCGGTGGCCGAGCCAGGTATAACTTGAGATCTGACAAGAGGGAAGCAACACCTGACGTTCCTGAGTCATCCACTAGAGCAGAGAAGCACGCTGATGAGGTAGCAGACGGTCACAGAGGTAAGAAGGCCCAACCCCTCTCCCCTATTATTCAAAATCATGCTCCTGATATTAGAGAAATTCCAAAGCTAACATCTTCCTTTAATTTCGAGCATGAAATTCAAAAGATCAGAATCCCTGTGCCCCTTACTGAGTTAATCAAACATGGGGAATTCAAAAAATGCTTCTCCGACCTGTTGAAAT
>ML777422.1:528266-622483 GCA_009831015.1 Picea engelmannii
CTGCCTAAGGAACCTTAATCAGAAGTTACTAGAACAAATTAAAAGCTTAAAGGATGAAAGAAGGGAGAATCTAGAATAAAAAAATAAAGATGACAAGTCAGAAGATAAAGAAGAACTTTTACGATTAAAACGACATAATCAAGTTTTACTAACGCAAATCAAAAGGCTTAAGCATGATAATAAGTCTTTACAAGAAGAGATAGATCACAAAATATCAATAATCGATAAAGAGACAAGGACTGAACCTATGGAACTAAAGAAGTCGTTAGATGTAAAAGTCTCAATTCTGGATAAAGGAATTAATATAGAACCAATCAACCTAACAAATCAAAAGGATGTGAATCCAATTGATGTAAAGAGGTCTTCAAATGTCGAAGAAGAAACAATCCAGGGCCATGAAGAAAATTCAATTCCAAAAATTAATCAACAAAAAGCTATAAGTATACGAAGTAAGGATTAAGTTGCAAGGATGCCTTATCAACATCCTAATCACAAAAATCGATACTTTATCCAATCCTTGTATCAACAGAAACAAATGACCAGTATGTTGAAGAATATTACTTCAGCTACAAGTGATGCTCAAAATAGAAGTTATCATGGGAGTCGAAATACATCAACTTCTTTCCAAGAACCCTATAAACTCCCCATGCAAAAAATCGAATTAGGATGAGCAGACTCGTGTACAATGCGAAAGTTCTGCTCAGCGCTTAGAAAATCCTATCGTTTCAAGTCCTCAACGATTACTAACTCGATAATGAAGAATCAGACGACAATAATTACAAGCTAGCACAAGAGATAAGTCTTCCATAAAGTATGCTTTGAGGACAAGGCATTTTTAAGGGGAAGGCAATGTTATGAACATAAATATACATATACCATAGATATTCATAACATAATAATTAATAAATAATAATTATTAATAGTGAAAGGTCATGTCTCAAAGGACATGACTATTGGTAAAGGGCACCCCTGCGTGGGTATATAAACGAACCCTCATTCTCAATTGTAATCATCTTGTATCTTATATCTTATTATTCATTCTTATTACATATATATTTGTCCATATGGATTTGATTACTATATTCCAGATATTTTGGATTATTTCTGCGTGATGAACTTTGTTCGTCTCAAAGAGATTTCATCTAGAGATTAGAGGATGACAGATCTATTAGATTCAGTGACTCATAGATGGAGCAAACAATTATGTAAATAAAGGTTCGAGGAAAGGAGCAAAGGGGAAGCAGGGGCGATAACAGTCAACTAACAAGATCGAATGATTGATATTGAGGTTTGTAGGGTTTGGTTATTTGTTGATTTGTATTCCTTGGGTGAACCATTATCCTAGGATAGGGGCCTATAAAAGGATACAAGGGGATCTTGGATCATGGATTAATGTCAGTGACAAAGAATAGGGAGAGAGAGGCTTTGAAGGTTGAGAAACTCAGAGGGAGTCAACCTTCATGTTTAGGTGGGAAGGATTAGCCTTTCAAGTTTGTCTTACATGATTCATGGTACAAGATGGCCATGCAGGATGCTCAGGAGAAGGAGGATTCTAGGAGCATGTTCAGAGGAAATGAGTCTTCGAAGATAGGTCTTAGCAAGATGGCAAGGATAGATTTAGTGTCAGAGGGAGAAACCAATCAGTTGGATTGGAGAGAAACCATGGTAGCAGATATAGTAGCAAATATAGAGCCAACTCTAGGTGGGAGAAGTACCTTCCTCTCTAAGAGGGAGTGTTGATTTTAGTGGTAGCATCGGACATTTACTTTTGCATTGACATGTGTCTAGCATTTGGAAGTCATCGAAAGCCTTATATCCTTGAGTTTACTTTAGTTAAATGAATAATTAAAGCAAAAGTGTTTTATTAGTGAATTGAGTTATTTAAGAAAAGTTATAAAAGTAATTAACATGTAAATCTCAAGTGGGTGTGAGAAGTAATCTCAACTGCCTATCACTTTGGATATTATTTTTAGATTATAACTCGTGATTATAAAATCAAGGCTAGGGTAGAGGAAAATACACCTTTGATGAGATATCAAGGTCATAAGAGGATCTTTGGTGAGATGCCAAGATCAAGAGACCCTTGGTGAGACACCAAGGTGGGGACCTTTGGTGAGATGCCAAGGTTGGGATCTTTGGTGAGATGTCGAGATCAGGTACTTTGATGAGAGATCAAGGTTGATAATTTTGGTGAGAGACCAAGGTTCGAGATAGAAAACAAGAACTTTTCTAGTGTGAGGAGTGTAGAAGAAAAGGAGAACTTTTTCTTACACGAGAGTCAGGAGATCTCACTAGTTCCATGAAGAGATTTCATCCAAGTCTTGATACAGATAGGGTTGGATCATGAAGGATTGTGATTCAAGATACTGGATAGGTGGAAAATGACTTTCATCTAGAGATCATATAGGTCAAGGAGAAGAGAGAGAAGAGGCATCCACAGGTGGGTTTTAGCTGATAAAATCCAGAGAAAATCATAGTGTCGTGTGAAAGTTGTCGTACATATTTTTTGTACATGTATGCAAGTCTCATTGGAGATAGTCACATATGTACATGGGTTTTCTAAAGAAAATATGTGTACAACTCGAAAAGCATGCTGGTACAAGTTCGTACAACAACACAGTCATTGGTTTGTCTACAATGTATATTCTCTTAGTGGGCCATTTTCCCTATTACGAGAGCCATGATTCAACCTTAATAAAATTATCTTGGAACTAGTTTTCCCTCCAAGGTTTTTCCATGGGTTGTTTACCCGAAAATATTGGTGTCTTGTGTATGATATTTTGGTTTTCTAGTTTATGCTTCCACTGCATGTTTAGTTGATTACACAGTTGTCCTTTTAGTAGATAAAGTGATTTTATTTTGATCTAACTGTCCAGTGTTGGGTTGAAGTGGTAAAATATCAACACCTTTTCTACCCCAACACAATTCCAATAGTCGTATCTGAAGCATCTATGGAGATATGGAAAGGTAGATATTAATTTGGGCCCTATATGACCAATGCAATTGACAATTTTTCCTTCAAAGTTTCAAATGCAACTTGAAATTGAAAGGTCTAGTAGAAATTTGTAGTTTTGTAAGTAACTGAAAGAGGGGTGATGCTATCTTAGTAAAGTTTTCTATGAAACTTCGATAGTATTTTGTATTCCCTAGGAAACTATGAACATCTTTATGGGTTGTTGGGACTGGAAGCTTAAGAATAAATATGATCTTGGCAAGGTCTACTTGGATTCTTGTAGGTGATATGTGGTGGCCTAACAAAAGTTTCTCAGTGCGGAGCATGTGGCACTTCTCATTGCTGAGAGAGAGGTTTGTTTCCTGATATATTATCATAACTTTCTCAATATTATTTAAGGCTTCCTCAAAGGTATCTCCATATATAGTTAGATCATCCATGCAAATTTCTACACAATCAATGGTCGATTCAGAAAATATCATGAATATATCTTTGGAAGGTAGCCAAAGAATTACACGATCCAAATGGTACCACCCATTAAGCATAACTTCCCCAAGGGAAGGTTAAGGTGGTTTTCTCTTGGTCTTTAGAGGCGATTTGAATTTGATTATAAACACTAAATCCATCAAGAAAAGAAAAAAATATATTTCCTACTAGGTGTCAAGAACTTGGTCAATTAATGTCAAGGGAAAGTAATCCTTCAAGGTGTATTTTTTCATTTCTATATGGTCAACACACACACATACCATTTACCATTCTTCTTTGGCACAATAACTAAGAGTGAAACCCGCTTAATGTCAGAAATTGGGTAAATGAAATTCAAATCATGGAGATTTCGAAGCTCTTCTTTTACTGTCTTTCAAAGAAGGATGCATCCTTCATTGAGGCTACTTGATGGGTCGATAATCCTCTTTAATATAGATGTGATGGGTACATAGGTTAGGATGGATCCCTTTTGTTGATTCCCAAAAGCGCAACATGGAATCATTGCATGCAAATTGGTTGCAATGCCATTATTAATAATATACTAAATAGGTGGGACCCCATTATGTGAATAATAATGAAAGGCGTTTTTTTTATTACGCTCATGACTACCTTGCAAGATGACTCAACATTTTGAAATGTGAAATCGCTTTCTAGATGAATGATGAGGTCTCATGGAAATTTCATTTTTAAAAAGAAGGGGAAAATGTTGTTTTAATGAGCATCTTGGTTTATTCTTGCTACACATATAATTTGACTTGTTTATTTAAACTCCAAGCATGGGCTATATATAGTTATGGCATATCACACTTATTATATTCGTGTTATTATCATGGACATTGGTTAAGTTTTATAAGGTGGAAATTCTTCCCTAGAAAGGAATGTGGGACATAAGATGTATTTTGTGCTAAGTGTTAAGCATGCACATAAAACTTATGGGTTTATGAAAGGTGGAGAATTCAACTTTGTATTGAATTGTTATTTGGAAAACATAGTGGATTATATGCTGGAGTTATTGGGTGCACTCATACTTGGCTATAGTTGATGGAATTAATGAAAGAAATGACGTGCAATTACTTCACATCGCTCTAAACCTACCTCGAGATCGCCACCCTCACTTGGTTCCCATTTGTGTTGGTTTCTTTGGCTGGTGTTTCCTCTGTTTTGCTCAACCTTGGAAAGAATAGTCGTGCTTATTGGTTTTCTAGCATTCTTCATACAAGTATAATGTCTCTCACCCCTCCATTCATGAAATATAGCTCCACTCATAATAAAATCATAAGGTTGTCTCTTATATTTTCTTACAGATTGCGTTTGCTTCCAAAGTTTAAATGAATGTATGTGGGTATCGACTGTGAAAATTGTTTTTAAGTGGAGGTTCCTCCCTGTTGGCATTTAAATATTTCAAGTTGAGAATATTGTTCGAAACTCCTTTTTGTTCGGATTATGTGATTGCATTATGTCCAGAATGAATACTGCGTATGTGCTATGATTGTTGGAAAACTTTATGGCAAGTTTTTTGGGTTTCACTCATCTCTGATCATTATAATTCAAGGGTTTTGTTTTCTCTGTGAAACAAAATATAGTTGTTTTTCTTAACGCTAGTACCCGGTCTTTGGAAGACTCGTAGCTCCTTTAAATTACCTTTCAACTGGTTGTAAATATATGGGCATATTTACTTTACGACCACCACGAAAGTCTATGGAAAATCTATGGAAAGTCTGTTGTGATAAGAGATGGTTAAATGGTTTTTATAAAACCCTTGTGAAGGTTTTGATTTTGTGTTCGCCTAGATCTCAGTTCTTTCATTGATGTATGGCATTTAAAGGATTCGAATTTTGGTCTTGATGTATGTTATAAGTGATTAACCTGGCAGTAGGAAGATTGGTAATTTGTGTTAAGTCATGTATCACTTGTAATTTCACATGGGGTTTTGTCGATTTTGAAGTTGTATGATGTTAAAATAAATGATGAGCACCAATTTCACATGGGGTTTATAAACTGGTTCGTTTATAAAAAAAGTATTAAGGTTGTGATGATGGCTCTATGTGGTGTTCTCAACCTTCCATGCGTGCTTGATGTAGTCTGGTTTTAATTGTTGGAATGAATCTGCTAAGAGTCTTTTATAAAAACTCTCCAGATAAAAAGAGGATAAAATAGAAGGATAACTTCATCCATAAGGTTTGCTCTATACTAGTGAGATACTTTCATCTTTCATTCATTCTGAGTTTACTAGAAGGCTTAACCATCTTGATGACAATAGGGTCTTATTGAAGGCAACAAGATTCAAAATTGAATCATACATTTCAGTAGCTTGTTTTAAAGGTGTATGATTTATCTTTGGAAGTCTATGTGTTCTTGTTTGTTTATAAATCAAATTTTATGACTGATAAAGAATAATTTGTAGAATCAAGTGACAACATTTTGTGGAAAGTTGATCCAGATATTTAGCTTCAATTTTATTTTGTTGTCATATTATTTTTGTATGGTGGCCATCAAAGGATTATAAATCTTACTTTGGTCCCTACCCTCGCAGGGGTTTGTAAAGATAATTCATCCTTGTATCTCAAAATGAAATCAATACAAAAATCAGTTTTCTGATTTCGGTCTCACATATGTATTTTGATGATCTAGTTCATTTTTTCTTTTATCTCCATGTACACACTCATGTAATTTCTATACACAGTTATGTAATTTATGTTTAAGTTTATTTCTTTTTTGCACAGTTACATATAATATATAAAAAAAACAACCTTGGTTCCCTGTACTTAATACATGCAGATTAAGTGATTTTTTTTTAAGGCTATAAACCCTGGGTGACATTCCCAACTATCTTTCCTTAGCCCAACAAGATATGAAAATAATTGAGTAAGGTTCTCCATACCTTTTACTCAACATTTATTTGGTGACCATACTGGGGAGATCTTCCATATCTCTCTGGTTGATTGTATCACGATTATCTTTCGTTTTCCTATTTTGTTAGATTACTCCTTGATTGATTTTTTCCATGATAGTACCTATTACAAGACAACCCAATATTGGAAACGATCTTGATGACCAAACCAACATTGCATTGACCTTATTGAACACTATTTTAGAAACAACTAGTACTCTTGATGAACTTGAACGCTCTTGGAAATTAATTGAAAAGGACATAAGAATCTGTGAACGTTGGGAAGCCAGGCAAAGGCAGCCCAAAAATCAACATTAACCTCTGTTTTCCTACCTCTTTGGTCTTCCTTTTCATGTCCTCTAATCCTCTCATATCTCGAAGGAGAAGAGGTTTGTCCCTCGAAGCTACTCCTATTTTTGAAATAGGAAGGAGGAAATTGTTTTATCAACACAAGAAAGTGTTCTAAAGTGAACTTTATATAACTCTTCCAATTCACCTTTATCACCCATACCTATCACCTTCAATATGACATTTGCGGGTAGTGGTAGTGGAACCAGAGGTGCCTCCTCGCAACCTTCTACTTCATTAGTAATTGGTAGTATATACAGTCATCAAGTCTCTATTCAATCCAGTACCAATCCTACTAAAGTTATAAAAAAATATGGGCTTTTCCAATTCAAGGAAGATGTTATGACCACCCCATGGCACGTATCGTCTCCCTTGAATCTAGCACCTACTACTCACCCATTACCAAAATTCAAGGAGCATTTACCTAGGTTTTCGGGAAATAATATCGTTACTACAAACGAACACCTAGTAGCATTTTCTAATACTTTGCATAACATAGGGGCTAACGATAATGACACTTGCATGTGTTTATTTGTCAACTCCCTCGAAAGGAAAGTTGCAACATATTTTTTTTTATCTCCCTCCCAAAATTATTTCCACTTGGGAAGAGTTGGTTTATTGGTTCAAGTCCACTTATGGACAGCCCAAGAGTCCAGCTGAGTAGTTAAGGGAATACAACAATATTTCCTATAGAGATGGTGAAACAATTAAGTCTTTTAACCTCCGCTTCACCAAATTATATAATCAAATCCCTGAACTAATCCATTTGTAAAATCTGGCTTCTTTCATGCATTATTATAATGTGTTACCTTCTCCTTATCGTCATAGACTTGAATAAAAGGCTATCAACAATCTTGGTTATGCTCTTCATACTTGCCTAGAATATGAGGAGAAACCTGAAAAAATGGGTCTCCCTAAGGGAGACTTAGTCAAGCAAACAAATATGCATGCCTTCCTACAACTTGTGCAAGATATGATTAATAGGATGATAGCTTACGAGAGAAAAGGAAATGCCTCTTCCTCTGCCCTTGGGGCATCTTCTTCTTCCTTAGTGCCTTTTAGGAATACTAACGAAAATACTTTTCAGCCAAAGGCTAGCATGTCTCGTAGTTGGTGTAACTTCTGTGAAGAAAATCATGAAGAAATTACTTGCAAAGTTAAGAAAAATGTCAGAGATAAGATCTTTGGAAAAATGCTTGATACCACAATCATTGTTTTAGATTGGGTTGAACCAGAAGATGTTATGGTAATAAATACCAAGAATAAATCTTACGCTGCCAAAGGAAAATATGATGTTCCTCATACTTCTTCCACCCCAAGCTCTTCTTCTCAAAGTGTTGATACACAAGTTGTCAGAACTTCGGATAATTAAGGAGTGTTTTCTCCTCTTCCCTCTTCTAAGTATAATATCCTTAATCAATTGGATAATATCAAAGATGATGCTACTCTTTTAGACATGGTTTCCATCCCATAACAAAAAAAACATCTCAAAAAATTTATGGAAGGTAAAATTTCTACCATAACCAATCTATTTTAAGAGTCAAAGGAAGAGGATTCAACTGTAAATAAGATAGGTGTAAATAATTTTAGGAACCCTGTAAAAAATCCCCATTTTTATATCTCTGTAAAAATCATGGATAAATAGCTCATTTTTTCCTAATTGATGGCAGGTTCGGTCCAAGTGTAATGTCTAAAATTATTGTGGAAGAGTTTGTCTTATCATGCGCTAATGAAAATTCTAGAAGCATGTTCTCTTATAACAGTTTGCAACAATAAACTATAGGAAAAATCAAATATGTAACCTTAGTTCTGTGCGCATATCTCGAGATAAGAACAACCCTCAACATCCAAGTAATTGATATGTTGGTGAGAAACTATTCAATTATTTTAGGAAGAGATTGGAAAGCCTTAACTGGTGGATATATTTGACTTGATGGAACACATTTGTCCATCCCTCGAAACAGAAAGAAAATTATAGTCCTTAGGGAAGGAAGAATTTCACCATATATAGAGAGCGTTCCCCAACCTAATGTAAATTATTTCGAAGAAGATTTTGGAGTGTACTCTAGCCTTTTTTATGAGGGTGACACTATGCTTGAACCAATTGATTTTGTTGATGGCATGTGGCACATGCATTTCTATGGCTCATGCTCAAATGAAGGTAATGGGGCCGACATCATTCTATATTCTCCTATAGGTAAAATCCACATTTTTTCTTATAGGTTAGAATGTTCTTGCACAAACAATGTCACCAAGTTTGAGGCCTTATTGTTAGGCATCGAAAATGCATATAACATTGGTTGCGACCACCTTACATTTTTTGGTGATTCTGAACTTGTTGTGAATCTTGTATGTAAGATTTATTGACCAAGCAATAAGTTGCTTAAATGCTATACCAAAGATGTTTGGATACTCATTTCAAATTTGTTATCATTTAACATCACTCATGTTAATAGGGAACTCAATTCAATGATTGATAGGTTACTTGTGTTTGCAACATCCCCTACCCGACAAATTTTACCTCAAAGACCTGATTGTACGTTTCAATCTCTATATTGTCCTCACATCCCTGATAACTTAGAATCATGGCAGGTTTTCCCGAGTGATGAAGGAATTCACTTTCATACAAAATGAATCGTTTAAGCCCAAAGAAATCATATCTATTGAAGATGACAAATTTCCTAAAGGCTTGACTCCTCTCGAAAGTTCATTTTCGTTAAGTGATGTAGGAAACAAAGAAACACATAAGGAAGAAGAGTCGAAAAGGAAAGTTGGTGATACCATTTCCTTGAACCTTGGGACACCCAAATCTCTAAAGATCATTAAATTAGGTGCCCAATGTTCTGATGAAGAAAAAGAAAAATCCATAGAACTACTTCGTGAATTTCAAGATGTTTTTGCATGGTCATACAAGGATCTTTATGGTTTTGATCATGTTCTCATACAACATGCCATTCCTATCAAGGAACGGGTAAAACCAATTGTTGAGACCTAATTCTGCACCCCTTCCCCTCCTCTCTCATTGCCCTATACCTTCATCAAAATCATTCCTTTTCTGATTGGTTAAGTTGGCTCCCCCTTACTAAATGTCTCAATTTTTTATCATTACCTTTCTTGATTGATTTTTTGCACCATATTTTTGTTTTCTTGAAGGATAATTACATGTCATGGTTTGGGTTGAAATACATGTCATCATGTTTACCATTTATTGAGCGTGCAACAAGTTGACCAGTTCCTTTATATGCACAGGAAGCATCCAAAAAGAAAGATACAACAATCCATTTCGGGCTTAGCTTGTAATAGACATATTTAAAATGTTGACGGTCGAGATCCGACAATCAATTAAGATAGATGACTCTTATGCATTTAGATTTTCAAAACCGCGGAAGGTTTAACCACAAAGCATATGAAGTTTCACTCTGGAACATTGTCACTCCAGGACATTTCAATCCAGAACAAGTGAAAATCTCCGAAGTGCCGGAGGCCCAAAGTGTTGAAGTGTCGGAGCCCTGAACTGCCACGTCACTCTGGGAGATCGTCCTTAGGGAGATATCCATACTCCGCATTCAAAATCTCCCAAATGTCAAAGAGTCGTAGATGCATGTCACTCATCTGTCGATGACACGTTTCACTCATCTGTCAATGAAACATGTCATTCATCTGTCAACGATGCATGGCACTCATTTGTCGATGACAAGTGGCACTCATTTCAGGCACCTTTGGTTACGCCATCGTTATTATTTCAGGTGACACGTGTCACTCTCTTTTTATGACATGTCATTGACTATGACATCATGCAACCAAGTCACTCCGAGAGATCATCCTCTTACATATTCTCAAACTCTACAGTCAAAAGATCTCGAAGTGTCAAAGTGTCGAAGCATCAGAGCCCCTTTCTCATAAGTTCTTCTTCAAATGAGGTGTCATATTCCACCTGTCGGTTGATTCCAAATGGCATGTGGCACTCATTTCTGGTACTTTGGCTACGTCATCTGCACTATTTCAGGTGACATGTGTCACTGTCATCTTTATGACATGTCATCAATTGTGAAAATAGGTTACCATGTCACTCTGGAAGATTGTCACTCCAGGAGAATTTAATCTAGAGCAAACACATTTCCCCAGAGCCCCAAAGTGTCGAAGAACCAGAGCCCCTTTCTCATAAAATATTTTTAATTTGATGCCATATACCACTTGTCGATTGATTTCAAATGACACGCGACACTCATTTCAGGTTGCCACGTCACTCCGAGAGATTTTAATTCAGAGAAAATACAGTTCCCCAGAGCTATGAACGTCGAATTGTCGAAGTGGATTCAATGTCACTTCGCGAGATTGTCACTCTGGGAGATTTTCATCCAGAGCAAACACGGTTCCCCAAATTTTCGGAGCTCCAAAGTGTCGGAGTGTCAAAGGGCCAACACACCTAAAGTCCTAAAATATTAAAATGATTAAAGTATTAATCTTGAGTTAATTAGCAATAATATTTGGTTAATGAATTTGTGAGTTCGGTCATTCGGGATATTTGTATACTCTGCATTCAAAAGATCCTGAACGCTGAATTTCTGAAGTGGCTTATCCTCATTAATTTCATGTTTTAAATTTTTTAAATGGCACCAAACAAAGGGAATGTCGAGCCAGTCTACGGTATCATATTTCTCATCTGGCAACAGCTCGGATTCAAAGGAACTTGAGGCAGTTCATGGGTATGATGTGAGGACGAGGAGAAGCAAAACACCAGCAGAACAAATCCAGTCCATCACAGAGCAAGAAAAGAAGGAAAGGTCAATTACGGTCAAGACAGAGAAGCTCGATGATAGTCAATAGGTACAGAGCTGAAGCTTTAGATCTGAACCCTACAACACTACAATGGGGAATTGGAGGAACTGTACTCCAAGTTGCAAAATAAATATCAAAGACTCTAGAAGAAGCACTCGAAGACCTGTTTCTTTCTAAAGGAGATAATTTGAAGAAGCTTCTAACACACCTAGTTATCTCCCAGTGGTCTCTAACAGTGCACATGTACACTTGTACTCAACTCAGAATCCAGTTCTATCATTCCTATTTAGTTCTTTCAAATAATCAGTTCGATTCATCATATGCATTGGTTTGGTTTATGATTAGCAACAATTTTAGTTATTTAAAGTTCAAGACTCTTTTATATTAAGGCATAATAAGTGGTCATTTGTGTGTGATATGATCCACTTATTTTGATTAAGCTAAGTTCAAAGTATACATTATTGTACTCTAGCAGTGTTTACTTAAGTCAATAAGTTGTTTTACAACTGGTAGTGTAGAGTTAAGCCTTAGTTCTAGATGGACAAGAGCCTCTACGACTTTGATAAATATGCAGTTTTTGTATGCTTGGAGGGTTCGGTTTTTGGGAAAATAAGATCAATACATCAGATTGGTTGAACCTATTCTATGCATGGATTAAAACTCTCTACCTAGTGAATATACTTTTGATTATAGTGTTTTTTTCCAAATATTCATGTGTTTTTTTTATCTTATCTTGAATGCAGTTTTTGATATGTGTGAAGTACATTTCATTTCCTTTAGATATTTTATAACTTATCTTTACTAATATGCAACCTGTAAAAGAGCTAATGCTTTGGTGAAGATTTGTTTTTGTCGCAACCTATGGGATAAATTGTGTTTTTGATACATGTTTAATGTCTTTAAATGATATTTTAAGTATTAAACTTCTTGCAACAGATTATTCATTGAGTGATTTTTTGTTTCCCTTTGTTTTTACCTCTATTATTTCACTTTTCTGTCATTTGTGTGCTACCAGCCAAGGAGGACCCTCATCCATATCATTTTTCCAACCCAACCACGCTCTTGTCTTGGTAAAACCAACCCTCCAAATGACCAACAAAAAAATAAAATCAACCATTCCAAAACTTGAGGTGGCCTAGCTCTTTCCTTTAACAGTCAGGTGCAGACTTTAGGAACGACATCTTCTGGTGTCATTTCTAGGGAACGGAGTAACGAAGCAATGTTTCCCTGGGAGAATGACAACGATTAGATCTTGTTTTGGATGGTGAACAAAATCCAGACACATTTAGATTGTAGATCATTCACCTGGTGACTCCATGGTTAAAGAATCCAGTGGTGACTCCACAGTTTCAACACGTCATATTTTCAGATGGAAGCCATCTTAGCTCAGATTTTTTCTCATTTTAATTTCTTTGTTAGTCCAATTTTTATAAATGTTGTTCCTACTATAGATGAGTGGGGTGGTTACTAGCCTAGATTTAGAAAAGATAAAGATGATAACCATGCAGATCATTTGCTTGAATTCCATGAAGGCATGCATCAGTTGGGTATACATCATGAGGATGCATTAATGAATATGTTTATGTACTCATTAGAGGGATATGCTTGTGAATGGTACTGATCCTTGCCTCCTGCTACCATATCTTCCCTGAAAAATTTCCATGCAACATTTAGTAATCATTGTAAAAGGTTTTTTCCAACTGATTTTATTTTTGAAAATTGTTGTGAGGAGTTTGATTTATATATGCATAATTATATAGTTGGTTCCTCTAATAGTATGTATGAGAAGGGAGTTAATGTTAAACAAGTGGAAGAATAGTCATCCCCTTGTGAAATATTCTCTATTTTTTCTATTCGGGAGGAAATTTTTATTGATTGTTCCGATGACAAAAAAGTTGATTAGAATTCCGTAGAAACATTTGACATTATATCAGATATCTCTAACAATGCTTGTTATGACGAGATTGTTGCTCCCAAATTTGACATAGATCAGACTATTATTATGCAGTCAATTTCCCAATAATGTCATGAAATGGAGGATTTTGAAGTTCAAGTCTCAAGAATTTTTAAAGACCAACCCATCTACGATAAATCTCATGATGATGAGGAGAATATTTCTACAATGATACAGATGGAACTTCTTAGCAGTAATCTAGTCTATGAGAATTATGAAGCGGATTATTTAGAGAGCAATGGAGGATGTGATATTGAAATCACAAAGAAGCATCTAGGTTTCTAGCATGAACGGAACATGCATCACGATTTTCAAGATCTGGTGACCACTTGCATGGAGTTAGTTTTCCTAGAGGTATTAAATGTTATAGCATTTTCCATGGAATTAAGTTGTAGTTGTAAGTATAAGCTTCCCAATCAATTTCTACTAAAATAATATTTGTATTATGCGTTCTTTTATTCAGTTGTAAAAAGCAAGGTTGTGTTTTCAGACATCTTCTTGCTTGGTTGTATTGGCAATTTCATGTTACATGATCAACTTGACCTATGTTGGTTAGGAGTAGGAGAATAAGCTCATAGTTCGAGCATTTAATTTTCAGTTTGAAGATTGTTTTTCAGTGTGTTAGTTTTCAATAGCTTGTTTGAATAAGAGACTCCATAGCCCAACAAAGGCATTGGGGTATAGTTACAGTTTTGTATTCAATAAGATGCATGGCTGAGAGATAGTAGCAGATATACATGGCTAACAAAAAGAAACAGAGGTAAGTTAAGGGGAGTGGGAACAAGTTATTGAATTCCAAGGCACCTGATCTATTGTCCTCAGCACCCCATAGGGGGGTGTTGTCCCCGGTTGGAGCCAATGTTGAGACCTAAGTCTACACCCCTTCCCCTCCTCTCTCATTTCTGTATACCTTAATCAAAATCATTCATTTTCTGATTGGTTAAGTTGGCTCCCCCTTACTAAATGACTCAGTTTTTTATCATTACCTCTCTTGATTGATTCTTTGCACCATATTTTTGTTTTCTTGAAGGATAATTACATGTCATGGTTTGGGTTGAAATACTTGTCATCATGTTTACCATTGATTGAGCATGCAATAGGTCTACCAAGTCCTTTATATGCACAGGAAACATCCAAAAATAAAGATGCAGCGATCCATTACAGGCTTAGCTTGTAACAGATAGATTTAAATTGTTGACAATCGAGATCCAACAGTCAATTAAGATCGACGGCTCTTGTGTATTCATATTTTCAAAACCAAAGAAGGTTTAACCACAAAGCATATGAAGTTTCACTCCAGGAGATTTCAAAATAGAACAAGCGCAAATCTCCAAAGTGATCGTCCTCCGAGAGATATCCATACTCCGCATTCAAAATCTCTTGAACGTCGAAGAGTCAGAGATGTGTGGCACTCATCTATCGATGATGTGTGTCACTCATTTGTCGATGATGTATGGCATTCATTTGTCGACGACATGTGTCACTCATATGTCAATGACACGTGGCACTCATTTTAGGAACCTTTGGTTACGTCATCTGTACTATTTCAAGTGACACATGTCACTCTCTTTTTATGACATGTCATTGACTATGACATCATGTGGCCATGTCACTTCGGGAGATCTTCCTCTGGTAGATTCTAAAAATCTACAGTCAAAATCTCCTGAAGTGTCGAAGTGTCGAAGCATCGGAGCCCCTTTCTCATAACTTCTTCTTCAGCTAATGTGTCATATGCCACATGTCGGTTGATTCCAAATGACACATGGCACTCATTTTTGGTACTTTGGCTATGTCATTTGCACTATTTCAGGTGACACGTGTCACTCTCATTTTTATGAAATGTCATCAATTGTGACAACAATCTCCCATGTCACTACGGAATATTTTCACTACGGGAGAATTTAATCCAGAGAAAACACAGTTCCCCGAAGCCCCCGAAGTGCCAAAGCACCGGAGCCCCTTTCTCATAAACTTTTTTTTAGTTGACGCCATATGCCAACTGCCAATTGATTTCACATGACATGTGGCACTGATTTGTTAGATGTTCCACCCAACTGGATACATACCTTAGATGTTCCACCCAACCATTTATTTTTCTATCTCTCACAACAATAAGGAACCCTTAATCTAGGGCTATGAATCCATCAAGGCAAAGGATACCTAAACCAAATAGGTATAACAGTTAGTAAAAAGGTTTCTATTCCAAGGTACCAAACACCTATAACAATTCCAACCAATAACTATCATTCCCCATCACCCTACACAACCCAAGGAAGTGTACCCTCTTCTCTGCTCTAAAGTCCCTCGGAATATCCCACTTCCCTATAAGGGCTCTAACACAGGCGAACTAGGACCTCTTAGAGTTGTGGCTCCAAGAACTCTAGATTCAATAATGGAATCTCCATGCACCCTCCAGGACTCACACCTATGGAAATCCTACCCATCCAAATCCACCTCAAGGTATCCAACCTTCCCTAAGGAAGCCCAAGGAGAATTGCCAACATAATCCCACCTAGGATTCACAGGTTTCATAGGGTAACAGGGTCTCAATGTGTCTCTAGCTCACCGTGCGCACACTAGAGAAAGATTGGCAAAGTACAATAATGGAATGAATGATCAGAATGGTACCATTTCCATTGAAAAAAAAACTTATATATGCATCGCTTAAACTTAACAAGTGGAACCCATGTACCCACCTTCCAAACCACTTGCGAACTCATTCCACATACTTGGGAACCTAGGATAAAATCATTCATTGGCCTCAATATTTCCTATCTAAAAGGCCCATCATAGACACATTTTCACTGTGATATGACTAATAAAAAAAATTTTACCATGTTTAATAGTACTTGTGAGTACTTTTGTATGTTGCTTAATGAATAAGTTTTTGAGGTGGAACTTTATGTGTATAGTACATTTTTTTATCTAATGTTTATAATAAAGAATGTGTGTACCATCAATAAAGAAGGTTGAACCCCTTAAGGAAAAGAGGATTCCAAGAATCAAGGGACCCTATCCCCCACCTAACTCTAGAGAGATGGCATCCAAGAATCAAGGGACCTTGTCCCCCAACTACCTCTAGAGCACAACCAATTTACTAATGATCACTCCTTACAAGTAGCAGTTCAAAAATTAGAGGAGATTGAATGAGATATAATGTTCCCCCATTTCCTCTTCAATCCAAGGGAAAAGGTCGATTTCTCAAGTGTATAAATAGGCCTCTAAGTATAGGGAGAAGACAACCAAAATTCTGAAAATTGTGTTAAGCTTTGTTAAGAATACTTTTGTTGAAGACTTGGAGATCTGCTCTTGATGTATTACTATTTTTGATGAAATAAAGATGTTTTTTTCTTATCTTATTAGAGTTTCCTCAAGGTTCATTGTTCTTCTTAGGTAGGGCCCACTCAAGAGGGTTCAAGGACCCTATTTCAGTTTTTCTTTTTCTTGCATGTTAGTGTGTTATCAATTAGTCTTTTATTTCTCTTGAAGGATTAAGATAGTTATGCATGGTAATCTATAATTTATGTCAAATTGTTATTAATTGTTAAGCTTCAATGAGTCTCCTATAGAAAGTGGTGGAAACCTATTGGGATGTTCAAGAGTATCTTCTCAAGGATAAAAACATCAGTTCTACCTCATTTTATTTTAGTCTATCTTTTTCAATGGTTTGGAAGACTTTTGTAAGCTCCTTAGGACTCTTTTGGGTATCCTGTAGAAGTTTCTTGTAGGACTGTTACAGTTCCTATAGAAACTTCATGTAGGGTTGTTTTAGCTCAAATTTCTCAATTTATCAATCATCCTTTTCATGAAATTAGCAGTAGACAATAAGATAACATATGGCTTGATGTTTACTCAAGGTTTAGGAATAAATTGGTTCATTTATTCTATGCAATAGTTTAGCTTCTTGATGTGATTCATGTCATGCAGTGGAATTAGTTTCCATGCTTTATAATTAGTTTACTCTTTTCATAGTTCAGTGTGCTTTCTTTCATGCCAATAGACTAGATCTATTTTGTTGCAATTCAAATTCTTGCATAAGTTTCATGCATTGGCCCCTTGATCAATCTTAGAACTAGACGATTATCAGTGCATTTTGCATATACTTTGCATGACACCTCTTAAGTTTGTACAAACCATAGGTTGACAAGTAAAGTAACAAGCCAAGGAGATAGTAGCATTATTGTTGTTATTCCTAGGCCCACCACTTTTTGGTGTCATTTTCGGGGAGGTGCTAAATTTTGCACATCATTTTCATTTTATTTTATTTTTGTGTGACTTGGAGGAGTAGGAATGATACATCAATCACAAATCTAACCTCACTGTATAATTTCTATAGTGTAAACTCCCAAGTTCTTTCACTTTGAGTGAGTATGGATAGCTCCTTGTCACATTCTTTACATCTTAGAATTATATGAAAAAAGGAAAAAAAGTTTTTATTTTTTTTATTTTATGAATTACTCAACCTAGAGATAGGAAAGGAAAATTTTTACCAAAAACCCCCACCTCAAAACTAGGTCCAAGTAATCCAGAAATTGGTCCTGAAACAATTGAAAGTTTCTTGGAAAGGGAAGATAGATAATTTGAAAACCTTTCAAATGAAGGTCAATCTCCATCAGCTCGTACCATGGATGGTGAAGAATAGATGGTAGAAGTATTTGAGTTTCCCATACGGGAAACCAATGGAGAATATAAGATGTAAAAAATTAATCTTTTTGCCTTACCTCATTTCCATGGTCTTTTGTTTGAAGATCTTGACACCTTGTTTGAGTTTGCAGTTATATGCAATACATATGATTATACTATATATGAACAAAAGATCAAACTTTTTCCTTCTACTTTGAAGGATTCAACTATAATATGGTTCATGAGCCTGGAGGGAAATACCATCACAATTTGGGATCAAATGAAGAACACCTTCAATGAAAAAAATAAGGACTATTGCAAAGAAAGGGACACAAGATATGAGATCTTTAGAATAAATCAAAGACATGACGAATCTTTATAAGACTTTGAAAAGAGATTTCATCTAAGCTATAAAAGAGCTCACATTTGCACTCTCAATGAGGATTCACTCAGGATTGTGTTACTAAGTGGAGTAAGAGAGGATCTCATGGAAACAAAAAATCTCATATCCAATGGAGATATCTACCAAATGGATTATGAGGATATCAAGAAAATCTTCAAAAACATTCGAGATCCTTAAGGAAGAAAGGTAGAAATGGTAGAGGAATGGTACCTCAATAATCTAACCCTACAGTCCATATCAAAAATGAATTAGGAGGACTAATAGAAGATATGAAAACTGATATTTTGCATTGTTTATCCATGAAAATGGATACCTTGCAGATCAATAAGAAATAGGAGGAAACAGGAAAGGCATTAGCTATTTATTTCCCTAAATGCACCAAGAGGTATCCTAGGAATGATTTCCCTCTTGACCTCATAGATGTTTGTGGTATTTGTGAAGAAGATCATCCAAATGAAAATTTTCCTTCTTTGCCAGGATTAAAAGCTACATTTCGTGGAGCGGAGAAGAATGTGGAATCAGTATGCTTCATCAATCAAAGAAGACATGGAGCACCAAGACCCTTCCTAACAGGTTTGAATTTCAATCTTTCTCAAAATTTTGGTGCATATAATACACAAATGTATTCTCAACCTTGTTATAATCCCAACCCATATCCTTGGACAATTCCAAATCCATGGAAATACCAAGGGAAACCCACTCCTCCTCCATACCAATCATTACCTAGCATGCCACAAAACCAAAACCCTCAGTGGAATCAACCTCCACAAGGATGGAGGCCCCAAATGTTTAACAACCAGCATCAATGCATCCTCCTCCTCAATTCAATAAAATTATTCAAAATAGTTTTCCTCCTAAACAACCACAGTTAGCTACCCAACCTGCCCCTAATCCAAATAACAAGCAGGTTCAACATGTGTACAAAAATGAAACAACATACCAGACTTACTCCGTGGATGTACAAGAAATTAATCTTAGATCAGGAAAAGTATTACAACAACAACCAAAGCCCATAAAATATGTGGAACCTAAGAAAGATGATGTTATCCTTATCCTGAAAGACTAAATGAAAAGAAAACATATGCATCTTAAGAGAATGAAATTTTAGGAGAACTCAAGACTTTGTGTGTGAAGATACCTCTCCAGCAAGTCATCGAGGATGTTACCATTTTTCATATATATATATATATATATATATATATATATATATATATATATATAATAAGAGTGCATCATAAGGCTAGGGAGAAAAATAAAGGACACTCGTACGATAAATGTTATAAGATAGCTAGTTTACCTTATGCTTGGGAAGATAATTGTACCTAAGTAATTTGATCTAGAAATTCCTTTAGTAAATGTACACATCAACAAAACCTTGATCCAAAATACTCTCATAGATTTATGTGCTTCCATAAATTTTATGAAGAAAGATACCATGTTAATACAAAACCTTCAAGGATTCTTGAGAGACACCCCCACAGTCCTCCAACTTGCATATACATCCACAATCAATCCTGAGGGGATGTTGGAAGACATAGTACTCTCTATTGATTCTCGGGAGTATCCTACTGACTTTTTGGTCCTCCAAACCAAGTCTAAATTCAATGGGTACCCTCTTATCTTGGTGAGGCCTTGGCTGGCCACAATGGATGCACACATTGGTTGTAGGGTAGGAAACATGACTATAATTGATGGTCAATACCAAAAATAGATTTTCCTTTATCCCCCTGCCCAACCATTAATAACAGAAAACCTTCCAATGTGGTTAGAAGAAGATGAATACCTATTCCAAACTACTTCCTATCCTATCTACACAATTAGCACATCCTTGGCTAGCAGCAAAATTGATGAGGACACATTCCTTTTAAATTTTCTGCAAAACCAATATCCTACTCGTGTGAGAACAGTAGGGATGAATGATTAAATTAATTCTAAATTTTATGTTGATAAGAAAACAGAACGATGGGAATAACTATTCACAAATGAAACTGAAAATCCCTCTATCAAGACTATAAAAATCATCCATGCAAAAACACTATAAATCAACACAAAACTTAGTAATCAACAAGAACGAAAATTATTAGATGTGTTGAAAAGAAACATTGCAGCCTTTGCATGGGATTTAAGGACATGAAATGCATGCAATCTTCAATCTATACTCATCATATTTACATCAAGGAATACTATAGACCTATTAGGAAGCCCCAAAGAAGGATGAACCCTGCATTGAAAGACATAGTTAAGCAAGAATTGCAAAAGTTGTTAGATGTCAGATTCATTTATCCAATTTCAGATAGTGAGTGGGTCTCTCCCCTAGTTATTGTCCCGAAAAAAAATCGGAAATGGGTGATATGTGTGCATTACAAAGAATTAAACAAAGCTACATGAAAGGATCACTTTCCCCTACCTTTAATTGACCAAGTCTTGGATGTCCTAGCTCGGAAGGAATGTTTTTCATTCCTGGATGGATTTAATGGATACAACCAAATTCGGATCCGTCCTAAGGACTATGACAAAGCAACCTTTACATGTCCTTCAGGCACATTTTCTTGTAAATTCCTTCCATTTGTCCTATGTAATGCCCCAACCACATTTCAAAGAGAAATAGGAATCATTTTTTCAGAACTCATCCATGACAAAGTAGATATCTATATGGATAACTTTATGGAAACTCATTCAATGAAGCCTTAAATAATCTGGATAAGGTTCTCCAAATATGTAAAGAAATGAACCTCTCCCTTAGCAATGACAAATGCAATATGACGATGAATGAAGGGATTGTGTCCAGAATGGCTTCTCAATATTAACAATTTCAGTGATAGTACAACAAAGCTCAAAAGAATGGCTTCTCAATTTTAATTGACACTGTATTCCCAAAATAGTTCAGAAATGTCCAATGTTTGAAGAGCCAAAAGCCCTTTCTTTAGGTTCAATTCCAGTCTTTATTGAGGTTCAATATAACCTTTGATCTTTCACCTGCGCCCTCTAACCTTTCATTTACCAACATTTGTCTTTATTGTCTATAATGATGAGAGAACAAAGACAGAAGTTACATTTTGATTTTGTCTTTAGTGCTAGTGGGCCTTCCTAGATCTTGGTTGCAGTGTGCCCGCCCACCATAAAGAGTGGTCTACATATGGGAACATCTTCATCATCCAAGTTTGGAAATCGTGATTCCTTTTCGTTCTTCCTATTCGATGTATCTTCCTTAAGAAACTTCTGGGTGAATTCTTCAATTTCATGGGTGTTCTATTTAAATTGCGTGGGATTTCTCTGAAATCTCATGGGTGAACAACAATCGACAGTTGTCATCTCTTTAAAACTTTCCTTTCTCTGTTTTGAGAACTTGCCTCTTTCAGTCTATCTCTCAAACCTTGATCAGAGACGCGATTGTAGCATTTGGGAAGACCCATAAGAAGTCAAGCGATCCCTCCAGCTAAGTCCTTTGTCACTCGTATGTTCGGTCGCATGGGTAGTTTACAGCAGGGGTTCGAACCAGTAGTCACCACAAATTTCTAACCAGCGAAACCCTATTTTGGATGGTGTTGAGTTTGTGCATGAAAAAGAAAGATTCGTGAGTTACCTGCCCTCTGTAAAAGCTAAAGGACTGTGTCGTCCCCAATATACACTTGGAAAATCATCGTGATGCCCCAAAGTTGAACATCCATTCTCGTATAATATTTGCGACTGATGTCTAACAATATGCTTTAATGTTTACTTTCTTTGCAGAGAATGTACTTACAATTTTCTTTTCTTCAAGGATCAGTAGCGCATAGCTGGAGTATTGGTGATTTCTTTTCAATCATCGCTTTGTTAGTTATAACCTCAACAGCTTGTGACTGTACACTCCCAGTTGTACCAGTCGTTAGGATTCATGTTATGTTCTTGATCTTCTTGATTTGTTGGAGCTTATTTAGCTCAGTGGTTTTCCCTTAATACAATTATGTGCTTTGCACACTCTCGTTTCCTATATGTTTCTTGCATAGTTTCTTGTTTTGTAATGGTAAGAATTTTGAATGTTGGTCTGTTAGAATGAGTATGTTTTTGTGTCTTGTAGACTATTATCATAATCTACATGATCAGGAAAGGGATGCATTAGCATTGCAGATCATCCAACAAGCCTTGGATGACAGTGTGTTGCACAAGGTTGCAGCATCAACATCTTTGAAAGAAGTTTGGAGACAGAGTACAGTGAAAGAGGGAGCAACAATTTGTCGAATGTTTCCACTCGTGAAGAAGCATGTGTGTCTAAAGCAGAGCTACCAGAGGAAAATAATGAAGGAGCATCCGTGTGTGAAGTAGAGCTACCAAAGGAAGAGAAAAAAGGTGCATCTGTGTCTGAAGCAAAGCATGAGAAAATTGCAGAAATTGATGGTGAAGCTATCAGTACAACAACCCGAATTGATGAAATGCTTCCAATATTGTTTGTTGATGACAACAAAGTATCAACATCAATGATTTTTGTTGAACATTGTGCAGAAATTGGCCTCTTTGAAACAGAGGTAAGAAATCTTGAAGTTGAATTTGATGATGATAATCTATCTTATGATGAGTGCCTTCAAATAAAATGGAAGAGAAGAAGAAAATTGATGAATTGATGTTCATAGGAGGAAGCCTACTTGACATTCAAAACCAAGTGGATGATTTGGTGACTGTAGGAGCAGTACTTGAAAGAAGGTTTGATGACAATAGCATTCAAGCTACTACACTAATGGTTTCCATTGAAGCAGTTGAAGCAGAAGATAATGTTGTTAATGCAGATTTGAAATGGATTGAGCAGTCAATCTAATATGATGATGAAGATGGTTCATGTTATAATTTTTTATATCAGATTGACAAGTTGTTTGAGTATGCAGGTGAGCAACCAGAAGAAGAAGATGAAGACATGGATGAGAATTTCAATGAAGACCAGTTTGAAACCATCTTCATGCAATGGAGTTTTGAAAAAATCATATTTTATTCTGAGTTAATGTGGAAGCAACTTGTTGATTGTATAGCCCAATCTATGAAGGGCATTGATGATAGTTTGCAGAGCTGGCACCAGTGCACTATCAAAGACAACTTTGTTGCAGAAGAAGATGAAATAAACAAGCATACACAGCCTGATCAAAGTCTGAATATGAAGATGCAGCGACAAAGTAAAAAGGCAAAGCACGAAGCTTTCAATATCCACACCAAAATGAAAAAAATGACCAAATTATAACAGTACATAGTTTGGAAGAAGAGAAAGAAGAAACTCAGCTCAAGTGAAAAGTTGAAATCTAGTTTTGTTGTTATGTACTGTAGGCCTAGTTGAGACATAAACCAGCAGACATTTGCATTTCTGAATTTCTTTTTGTTAAAAGTCATTGGGTAAATCCATTTTTTGATTTCCAAATGCAGTACTTAGGCTTTAGGGTAAATCAGTGTTGATGTTTGTAAACTCTTGAGTTTAAGAGGGAGTGTTAGTTATAACCTCAACAACTTGTGACTGTACACTCCCAGTTGTTCTGGCCAATTGTACTCGTCATTAGGATTCCTGTTAGTTTCTTGATCTAATAGGAATATAACTAACCTTAGGATTCCTATTAGGTCATTAGGATTCCTCTGAGTCCATTGTTATTTCCATTCAAGCATTCCATCGACGTAACTATCGATGCGGCTAGTTCGGGGGAGAAATCCTTGGTGATTTGTTTTGGCACTTCTGACCATCTGATTTTGATTCCCTGAGTTGTTTTGGAATCGCAATGGTGTATATAATATGATTGGCCTATTTTCCAGAATAAAAATTATTTTTGATTAACTCCAAAAAATTGGGCTCAAAAACATTTTTTAATGAAAGTTTGGGTCCTACTTTCGCTAATGCTTCACCCAAATTTGATTATGTAAGTTCTTGTGTCATTTGTGATGTATAGACCCTTAATTCATCCATTTAAACTAAGGTGATTTGTGAGTAGCACAAAAATATAAACCCGCAAAAACAACCAACTGACATTCGAAGTGCTTAGTATTGTTTAAGAACTGAAAGGACCAAATTTCTTCTGAGATGTGTTTTAGAGTCAGCGCAAGACCAATAGGTGTTGTGGTTAACCCATATGATGCTAGATGAAATTTTCACAATCATGGTTTATCCATCAAAACAAGAAACACAAAGTAAACAAGCTGGTATAGCATGCGTGATGAAAGTTATTAGCAAGATAGACAGATTTGATTATGACTGTGATCATGAAGCAAGTTAGGCTCGATGGAAGTTAGTCATCAACTATCCAATTATGCATGGATATATTAGTCACCGAAAATATTAGGATATTGACTGACGGGCGTAGAAAGAAGGATCTGAGCTGGAGGAGGATGAAATACGCCTTAGGATGAAGGTGTGTCTTGTTGACCAGGCTAGCATTGATGAGACAGAGAAGATCGCCATCGATGTGCTTGGCGACGATGAGGGGTCGACATCATTTTGTTGGTGCATCGACAATGGGAGAGGGAAACTTATCAAGAAGCAATGCATCGACGAGGGAGAGACGAACCTCGCTGATATGCAGTGTATTGAAGGGAAAGGTGTTGATTTTTCAATAAGCTAGGCTTAAGCATGAAGTTCATTCCATTTTTATCATTTTACTTAAACCATAAACAATTTGTTGCAGCAACCAAGATCACAAGAAGAAACACCATGCACAAGTACACAAGAAGTATCATGGGAAACCCTTCTCAACAAGGGAAGAAAGCCCAACCAATCCTTTGCTATATTCTTCAAGAGAAAGACCTCCCACACCATAAATCTAGCACACAAAAGGGTTCTTACAAACCCTAGAAGACTAGAGCCCAAGAGAGGTGTGCACTTTTCCCAAGAACAAGTGTTTGCTGAAATTTCCAAACTCACACTTGTGATATGATTCCTCAATGGGGAACTTACCTTTATTTATATTAGATTGAACATGTCAACAGTGGTGTCTATTGGTAGAACATGGTCAACCTCAATAACTTAGAATATAATTAATAATTACCATATTAATTATCTTTCACTTTGTGGTGGGGTCGACATGTACCCTTTACATCACAAATAGGGTTACAGGCAAGTCTGAATCTTGTACAATATAGAAATGGATCTCATACACCCACTAGTGCTCAGCCACGGGGATGTCCACATCTCTATCTCACTGTGTCTCACAGGAGAATCAAACTCACTAGTGCTCAGCCACTAGGATCACGTTCACCTATGTTCAGCCATAGGCACGTCCAACTCAACAGATCTCTTTCTCACTGCGTCTCACAGAAGAATCACACTCACTAGTGCTCAACCACTAGGATCACGTTCAACTGTGCTCAGCCACAGGCACATCCAACTCAACAAATATCTTTCTCACTATGTCTCACGGGAGAATCATCTGGAGTATCACATCATCTCAAATCTCTGCGCAGAGGAGAACAAAAAACTCATCACATGGGCTCCTTCACCCCTCACAAGGGTACACATTGTTTCATCTCAAATGATACACCCATCTCATGGGTATCTTCCCTTATCAGGGGGCACACGACGTTTCATCTCTGTCTCAGAGAGAACGACACACCCAACTCATGGGATTCCTTACCCCACATAGGGCACACAATGTTCCATATTTGTCTCAGAGAGGAACCACACACCCAACTCATGGGTTTCCCCATAGGCTGTCTCACTCAGTCTGTGTCTTGGAGGATGTCTCACGCAACTGTAATCATCAACACTCTCTCTCAGCTACGAAGGCATTCTCCATTAGGCCAAGTTGTACAGAAGTACTTGAACTTCGTCTTGGCTGTAGTCATCAACAACCCCTCTCAACTAGAGAGGTATTCTCCACCAAGATAGTTTCTCATGGAAGTACTCGAACTTCGTATTGGCAAGCGATTTGGTGAAGATATTTGCAATCTTCTCATGTGTAGGAAGGTATTGCACGTGTACTTCTTTCCTCTACATCATGTATCTGATATAATGATATTTTATCTCAATGTGTTTCGATCTATCATGAAACACAGGTTTCTTAGAGAGCTTTACATAGCTCCGGTTATCACAATAAATAGTAGTAGGATCCATCTCATGATCGAATAAATCTGTCAGAAGTTTGCGAAGCCACACTACTTCGCAGACTACCACACTCAATTTTATGTATTCTTCCTTTGCGGTATTCAATGCCATAAATATTTGTTTCATGTTGCTCCAAGAAACCATGACAGACCCTAAAGTAAAGCAACAATCAGAGGTGCTCTTTCGGTCCACTGCGCTCCCTGCCCAATCTGCATATCCCTACAGACTCAAGTCTACACTGGAGGCATATCTTAGGCCATATCCAACTGTGCTTCGTAGATATCTCAATACATGTTTCATTGTTGTCCAGTGAGACTGTCTTGGCTAACTCATGAACTGGATAAGTACATTCACTGCATAGCGAATATCGAGTCTGGTGTTAACCAAATACATCAGTGATCCAATCAGTTGTGGATCAATCTCGTCTGAATTATCGCCATTCATTTTCTTCAAATCCATCACCATCGGTATAGGAATGGATTTGAATTTAGTCATACTGAACTTCTTTAATATCCCCACTGTATATTTTCCTTGACTTAGGAAAAATATCATCATTCCTATGTCATACTTCTTGTCCCAAGAAGTAGTGCATCATACCGAGATCCTTCATCTCGAAATCAAAAGTCAAAGCTTGCTTGTATCTAAAAACATAGCTTCCTGAATAAGTCATCAAAATCAGGCTCTCGTCACCAACAATGTAATAATATAGGTTTGAATCAACAACACTCTTGCTGAAACCAAAAATCATCAAGAATCCATCCATCTGATGTAGTTTCCAATTCATGGATGGTAGTATGGATGGAAGTGTATCGGGCTTACTAGATCAAGTGTCTCATTATAGACAACTCCCTTTGTTTGTGGGAATCCTCTAGCTACAGATCTTTCTTTGTATTTCTCGACACTTCCATCAACTGCATGCTTGATCTTATAGATCCACTTGGAAGTCACCATAGACTTCCCTTCTGGTCTCAGAACAATATCTCATACATCATTATTTAAGATATACTGGTATTCTTCTGTCATGACATCTTGCCATACCTTTTCACATGTCGCTTCTCCATGAAAAGAAGGCTCGGAATCAATGAAGTGGCTCATGGTTGAAGGGTAGCTCAAAAATCTCTTTTGCTCTCTCGGGATGTGCCTTGAGGGGCTTGTATATTCCTCTGCCTCCTGCAGAGTTTGTCGAGCCTAGGCAGGCCTTTTATGCCCTACTGCAATATCTTTGGGCATATCAATTGGAGCAACTGGATCGGCTAGAATAATGTATGTCTCCCTTGAAACTGCTGAAGGGGGAGAAGGTATTGTCTCACTGTCAATCTCCATCTGAGATTCTCTGGATCTTTGACAGACTATCTCTTCTTCAAAGGAAACATCTTTGCTTGTTTCAATCTGTCCAGGGACGTAGATTTGATATGTCTTCGAAGATTCATTTTTATCCCATAAATGTATCCTTTCTCCCTAAAGGGTCTAGCTTGAACCTCTTCTCTTTGGGTACATGAAAATACATTGGGCACCCAAATATCCTGAAGTGTTCAATATCGGGTTTCACTCAGGTGAAGGCTTCTTTGAGATTTATGTTTCTTCAAAATATGGTGAAGACTCATGTTATGAACATATACTGTGTCATGCATGCTTCTTCCCATGGAATCATATAAAGATTATGATCATGCATTATTACATTGGTTGCTTCAATGATGGTTCTTTTCTTCCTCCTTATCAAATAGTTTTGACGCCCTCTGAAGTCTGAAGTATAACCATCTTCCTTTGTTGTTAACCTGCCTGGAACAAGAGAACAAACGAAAGGAAACAAGACAAAATATCTCTTAAAGGAGAATAATGAGTACATCTCTAGAATCAAAACAATTTAAGGATTGTTGTCACAACTACAACACCTACTTGTAATGTAGCAAAATTTATAATTGTAGGTTAGAGGCATGATAGTTAAAAAAATCAAACCTGGAGTCTTTACTTCTAGTGTGTTGTTCCTCTGAATGCACTGAGATCCCTCTGGATTCATGACTTTAGCAAAGGTTCCTTCTTCCTGCAAGTACCCTCATGATAATGATACAAATAATATATACAAGTGCATACCTGAGGGTGTTGATATGTTGATGTCTTCATCTCCTTGAAGTCTTGGCTTCCAAGAACGGAGTTTGCTTGATCCACCAAGCTTGTCTTCTATCATGATTCTATTCATCATATTTTTAGATTCTTCACAAACCCTTGTCAAATGGGCTAGAAAACCTAACGACTAGGCTAGCTAGCACTTTTAGGTTTTTTTGGGATTATGACTTCCGACAATAAGCCTTAAGAATGTCATAGGAATATTGGTGAGCTGAAAAAGGCTCCTTCAATGAGCTGCAGAAACCCTAAAGCCAAAATTTTGCAGAAATTTGTGAAACCCTAGAAACCCTAGGGCCAAAGTTTCAAAATGCTCGGAATTTCACTCTAAGAGTCTCTGAAGGTGTGCTGGAGAAGTTCGTACTCTCCTATGACAAAATTTTCCTCAACATCCAAGTTTGAGGGGCTGAAACACTCCAGAAAAGGAGGATCGCACAGAATTGCAACAAACCCTAGAGGCCATACAGAACTGCAGAATAGAAGGACGGCTTAGCTTTAAATGTTTTTGCAGGGCTTCTTCAAGACCTATGCTCTGATACCATGTTTATTTTTCAATAAGATAGGATTAAGCATGAAGTTCATTCCATTTTTATCATTTTGCTTAAACCATAAACAATTTGTTGCAGCAACCAAGATCACAAGAAGAAACACCATGCACAAGTACACAAGAAGTATCCTAGGAAACCCTTCTCAACAAGGGAAGAAAACCCAGCCAATCCTTTATTATATTCTTCAAGAGAAAGACCTCCCACACCATAAACCTATCAAACAAAAGGGTTCTTACAAACCCTAGAAGACTAGCGCCCAAGAGAGGTGCACACTTTTCCCAAGAACAAGTGTTCGCTGAAATTTCCAAACTCACACTTGTGATATGATTCCTCAATGGGGAATTTACCTTTATTTATATTAGACTAAAACTTTCAACAATAGTGTCTATTGGAAAAACAGGGCCGACCTCAGTAACTTAGAATATAATTAATAATTACCATATTAATTATCTTTTACATTAATTATCTTTCACTTTATGGTGGGGCTGACCTGCACCCTTTACATCACAACTAGGGTTACAGGTAAGTCTGGCTCTTGTACAATATAGAAAGGGATCTCATACACACACCAGTGCTCAGCCACTAGGGGCACATCCATCTGTGCTCAGCCACAGGGATGTCCACATCTCTATCTCACTTCATCTCATAGGAGAATCACACTCACTAGTGCTCAACCACTAAGATCACATTCACCTATGCTCAACCATAGGCATGTCCAACTTAGCAGATCTCTTTCTCACTGCGTATCACAGAAGAATTACACTCACTAGTGCTCAACCACTAGGATCACGTTCACCTATGCTCAGCCACAGGCACGTCTAACTCGACAGATCTCTTTCTCACTGTGTCTCATAGGAGAATCATCTGGAGTATCACATCATCTCAACTCTTTGCACAGAGGAGAACATAAAACCCATCACATGGGATCCTTCACCCCTCATAGGGGTACAAATCATTTCATCTCAAACAATACACCCATCTCATGGGCATCTTCCCTTCTCAATGGCACACGGTGTTTCATCTCCGTCTTAGAGAGAACGACACACCCAACTCATTGGATTCCTTACCCCACACAGAGCACACATCGTTCCATATCCATCTCAGAGAGGAACCACACACCCAAATCATGGGCTTCCTCGTGGGCCGAATCACTCAGTCTGTGTCCTGGAGGACGTCTCATGCAGTTGTAATCATCAACAAAAGGGAGGGACATTGTCGAAATGTGATGCATCAATGAAGATGGAAGAAAGTTATTCAGTGAAAAGCGCCCATGTAGCTAAGATAATCGTGTGAACATTACCAAGGTTCCAGTGTTGATCACGAAAAATTCGTCGGTAATAAATACGTGTGTCAGTGAGGTTTAGCAGAAGCACCCTCGTGCATCATCGAATTTCTAAGAAACATGATTTATGTATTGGAAAAGAAATCACTAGCACTTCAATGTGTAGGCGGAAGAAAGGATGTTTTTGTCGATACGCTATGTGTCGTTTCAGGAAGAGGGACTGAAGTGTGGATCGATAGGTCGAAGTGATCCGTAGACAGACTGGAAACAGTAAGGCAGGAAGAGGGGGAGGAAAGACTTGGGCCTAGCTACTTGCGCAAGAGAGAGAGAGAGGGTTTCGGTAGGAAGTGTTGAAAGGGTCCCATTTTATTCTCTTAGAGAGATAGTAAGAAAAGAAAATTGGGAGTTTGTTGTGCACGTGCAAAAAATGGTGACACACTGGGCGAAGTCAGAATATTTGCTAGTATTTCCCAATTGATAAGCAGAAAATCTAGAGGATCATAAAATTACTTTTAAGATCAGAAATTTTGAAAATAATGTGCAACAGTTACCTAAAATATTCCATAGTGGTGGGCTCACTGGAAATGCTTGCATGTTGTCTAGTGGATATCATCTGTTGTAAATAGAGGACGAGTTATGACGAGATTTTTTCCCTTAAATTGTGTCGATGATTCAGGTTGGTATATTTGTCATGGGGCTGGTATAGATTTGGGATAATAAATATTTTTCACCGGGTGCATATATGTGTATCTCGCAGGTGTTTCTCCACTGCCCATGAATGTCCATAGCCCCAATGGAGTCACCATGGTGTCACGGACCTTTATATGCTACTAGCAAGCCTCCATAGCCCCGATGTAGATATCTGCATGTCCCCTAGTGTTAATTTCCTTTCCATTCCTTCCTGACTTATTTGGTTCATGCTTAGGATTCGATGGATGGGGAAAGAAATGGCCTTTTATCCTGATAGGGGATGACTGCCAGCTATTGAGATTTATTTGAATATTTGTGGCACCTAGCTACATAAAGATATCCCTTTTGGTTTTCAACCTTTATACTTTGACACTTCACCCTTCACATGAGTAGCTACTTAGTGTGTGGATGGTTCCCCCATTACATAGGATCGCCTCACTAGCCAATATGCAAGGATGACTATTTATTAACCACTATGTTAAGTCATGGTTATATTGTTGTCACAATATTCTAGAACAATCATGATTCATATTCAAACAAAGACCACTAATTTTGTTCACGGGCTAGGAGATAGATTCAAGTTTATTCGTTCTCATTTCTAGTTCGAAGGTGTTGACTGTGAAAGACAAACTAAGGTGAGAGGTCTGTATCTCATCAATTATAGTCAGGGATCATATGACAAACATTTTTTAAGAAATGAACTACTTTCAAGGGAAAAGATGATAAATAAAGAAAGAAAGAGAAGAGATGTGTCGAATTCAAAGAAGAACTTGGCTCAAAACCCTAGTGCAACTGAAAAAGAAATCATGGATAAATGACGATCAAAGGCATACATTCAACAAAGAAACTAAAATGGAAAAAAAAAAAAAAATTGGATGTGAGTGTTTCCAGTAGCTTTAAGGAGGTTCATGCATTCCAACTAGCCATAAGTTTGCAGCCTCTTGATAAGACTAATCTGTGGGAAAGCTTATATGTCTGTTATTTCATTCAAACTGACTTCAGTGTTAGCGTTGACTGAGAATTGCATTCTTCATAACAATTTTATGAAAGCTTCCAGTTCACTTTTGCAGCCTTGTGATTTAGGGGGCAAGCGTTGGCCAAGACTCCACTTCGTTGTCCATCAGATTTATTTTCTTTGGCCTTGTGAAATATTCATTTCCTCTCCAATTATTCCAACTCCAAACTTATGCTGCAATATGATATGTTCAATTAACCATAGTTATGATTGTGAAAGTGGATATTTCATGAAATTCTCTAAATACGTGAGTCTTCCTTAAACATTTTCCTTCTTTTCAAGTGGATATATCTTTCCCTGATCAAAATCTATTTGGAAATCTTCCCTTTGGGAAGAAAATGACTATAATTTTGACGATCACCAGTTTTTCGCTAAAGAAGTGTGCTTGAGATCTGTTTTACTTATTAGTATCCCTGGGATTAGATCTCATTTTAGGTAGATCAAGGGGAGACTGAACCTTGATGCCCATTTATAATGACTTTGATGATTTTGCTAAATAGACACCATCCTGAGAAAGGTTGTGAATAGTCGATGTGATTCCCTCGGTCAAGTTTCAATCTTGGCCAACTTGTAAAGTATTCATCAACATATATTCTTTCAGCATCTTGGGTAACTGGTTGTCCAACTATCAATGTCAGAGTGAATGTTGTTGAAACAAGTGAATCCTGCAGTTGAACTTCTCAAAGAATTTATGCACATGGTTTTCTCATGAAGATGGATGGAAACCAAAGTTGATCTAAGATTTTAGTCGAACAAAAATTTTAAAAAATAAACCAAAAGAAGAAATATTTGCTAAAAATAAAATTAAACTAAAGCAAAAATTCACGAACTGCAAACTAGACTAATCGCAGTTAGTGACTTTTATTGAAGAAACAAAGACAAACCAAAATCTACAGTATATAAATGAAAATGAAAGAAAACATATACACTATCTGTGGATGAAGAAAGAAACAAACTATGCTACTCCTATTCCTACTATATCCTACACTGGTTGAAGAGTGATAAATGAAAGAATAGTTCTAGTGAAGCCAATCAAGTAACTCCAAACCTATAATTGAAGGCCAACTGCAGACAATGAAATGGTGAGGGATGAAATATAGGAATAATTGACTCAAGCAAGTCTCCACCAAGCAAGTTGAATTTTGCAACGTCATCATTGATGCTACAAGTAGACATGTAGGAATCCTCCAACCAAGAGTCAATTCTATCATAGAATTTACAATGATCCCTATATGATTGTTGGAAGGAAATTGAAAGTGAGTGGCATACCTTATGGGACTCATAAGTGAAATTTATGTGCAATGTACTCTGTGAGAGATATCAAAGTGGGTGGCATCGTTCATTCCAGGGGTCGACGTAAGACAATGATCACCTGACATAACCATTGGTTGAAATTGGAGTGACTCATTATTCAATCAAATCCCCATGGGTCCACATTTCACATAACCTGCATACTAAGAGGAGAGATGATAGTTTATTGTTCAAGGGAAAAATTGAGTGAAGGATTAATCAAAAGCTTCTCCTATAACATCAATGAAGTCATGTGAAGAGTGTTGGAGCATTGAGATAGTACCCAATGACGATTGATGAATTTTCCCATGAGGATTAACATGTGGTTTTAGAGCAGATTAAGATGCGAGAAGTTCTTGGATCAGCTCAATATTTATTGTTCCTTGTATGGTGATGGGTTGTACATCCGATATGATTTCTTCATGAATATCCAAGAACTCGTTATGCTCTACACACTTTGTATTTTCGGAGATTAACATCTATGCATCAAGGTCAGAAATTTCAAATTGTGTAGGACCAGTGAATGATAGTTTAGTACTCACATTTGATTCTAGAACAAAAAAGTACCCATCAAAAACAAGGTTATTGATATTGAATTGTGATTTAGTATTTTCTAGAAATCCATATTGTGAAGGATTGATAACATTATGTGTCATCGATGGACTATCATTAAGAAATAATTCTTGTTCTGGTTGAAGCTCATGTGGGTGATTATTATCAAATAAATTAGTATAAATTATATTAATATCTTCATATTCTGAAAATGGCAGGTTGCTTAAATGGGAGATTCATCAAAGACCAGAGTATCTTCATGATTTTTTGAAGGGGAGGAGTTAGATGGTTCACACTTTGGGGCTCAGGCATTTAAGATTTCTAATCAGAATTCCCCTGTAGTTGCGTCAGAGTGTTGGTTAGAGATCGTGTTCCCTGTATCCTTCATGATCAGATATGGATCTTGTGAATGAGAGGTGGTTTGATCATCCAGATCACACTCTTCATAAATAGAGACAATATATGAAAACCATTTAAATATTTGTTGGTCTGAGGATTTGTCATTTTTAGGAAATCTATAATAAATATGCATAACTCTTAGAAATAATTATCCATGAATTCATTTTAGAGTCTACGGATTTCTACAAGTTCATCAAAGAGTTTTTCATAGACATAATCTCCATGATCAGAGATAAACATTTTCATAAATTGTTTCCAGCTATGAATTGATTTCACTCGCAATGTCCTAAACTAGGTTTTAATTTTCCCTTCAAATGTGAGGATGAATAGTCGACATGTTTCATTGTTCTAAACAATCTTCAAATTTCGTTGAGTGATGTCAAATTGATTAAGGTGAGTGAGTGCATAGACATTCCCTTCACCACCAAATTTGGGGTTTGTCAAGAGATTAACTGTCTCGATTGAGATTCCCTCGGTTGGTCTCAGAAAACTTAAAGGGTTATCCCATAAAGGGGCTTGAAGAGGAGCCATGGGCCGGTTAAAATTTAAGTGAAATAACTCCACATTGGAAGGCTTGTCATCCACCCTCCTTTCAGTGCCATTTTTGTTAACGAGTCGTAAATCACCCTTTATCAATAGTAGGGGTTACCCCGAGTAATAATTCTCAATTTGACCTCTCACTATTGGGAATAGGGAACCCATCTGGATTCTGGCCTAAAAGCCATTTATGGTTTTGGTTTTACCGATTGTGACCCGGTCCACCGATGAGGGTGAATGTGGAATGGTTATGAAAATGAAAGATGTATATGAAGAATATGTAAATGCATGAAAGAGACCTAATATACTTCTAATCTATCATATCCTATCTAGGATATCATTATCATAATTGAATGAGTTGTAATGAAATTAAACCCTACTTAAAACCCCAATCAAATAGATATACTTAAAACATATGCATGCAAATACATAACCAAAAAATTCTAGATCATATCTCTGCATACATCAACAACTCATGTGCTCAGAACAATAACATAAGAAAGAATAAAAAAACTACAAGAGAAACACAGATTGCATCATAATAGTCTATTAGCAAATGTGTCCTGACATCCCATATGAACAACATACATTTTGCTTGAAATAGTTCGAAGCAAAATAACAACACATGAAAGTTTTCCTCTCTATCAAAAGATGGTCCTAAGGGCTTCTAAATATTAACAATTTTAGTGATAGTACATCAAAGATCCAAAGAATGGATTTTCAATTTTAATTCACACTGTATTCCCAAACAAAATCAGAAATGTCCAATATTTGAAGAGCCAAAATCCCTTTCTTTGGGTTTAATTCTAGTATTTATTGAGGTTCAATGTGACCTTTGGCCTTCCACCTTCCCCCGTGACCTTTCATTTACCAACATTTGTATTTATTCTCTCTATAATGATGAGAGAGAGAAAATGACAATTACATTTTGATTTTTTCTTTAGTGCTAATGGGCCTTCCTAGATCTCGGTTGTAGTGTGCATGGTGTTGGTATGGATATGGGAACATCTTTGTCATCCAATTTTAATAGTCAATCGTCATGGGGTTCAGATACCCTCTTCATCCATTTGCATTATATTTTCCTTGTTTCTCCTCTATCTCTATGGCAGGTATTGTTATTGTTGCTTTGTCTTCCTTGGTTGTAGATCGCATTACGGGGACGTTGAGTATGACCTCTTCTCAGCATTGGTTTTCCAGTTCCATTTAACCTGCAACAGATGAGTGATATCATATTAATCTAAAAAAAAAACTATTTAATTCAAGCATTTGAACCCATAAACTAAAACACTAAGTAATTTATATTTCGTTTAAACTCTCTTGAATCGTACTCTTGGTCTCTCTGCTCACGGATGAGGCATTGTATTCTCTCGGGGTTGTCGACGAGGTTCTAGGTTTGAGTATTGAAAAATGAATAAAGTCGGTGAGGAATTTCTTAGATCACATATCTCTGAAGTTATATATCTCGGAAAGACTTTTCCAACAATATAAAGAACGCACAAAATGGATGTCTGAGTCAAACGTACATCAATTTGGTAGGGTCCCATCCATTTTCTAGATGACACTTCTTCTTCAGTTTTCCAAGTTTCTAAGAATTTGTCTATTTCCTAATTTTTTCTTCATTTCATTTCTATATCCTTGGAAGTAATAGTGGTGAGTGTAAATGACTAACCTCTTGCTTTGCTAGAAAATGTATCTGGATTCAAACTTGGGACGAAACTAGGGTTGATTCCAAAGCCTCCTTTATTTGAAGTACTCACATATTAAAACCCAATATCAAATATGGTTGACCTTGTTGATGATAATCAATCCTCACATCTTCAAACCCAATATCAAATATGGTTGACTTTGTTGATGATAATCAAGCCTCTCCTTTCAATTCATTCTCTTCAACTTTGATATTATCAAATTCACTTGCTTTCCATTTCATAACATATTTTGTCTCATTTATATTTCTTTGCATTATTGGTTTGTGAAATATCCCTTTACGACTCTTCATCTTATTATAGTGTTTAATTTCAAAACAATGACATTTTTATTATACTCAAGTGTGATATTGAATGTGAAGGATTATCTCAAATTCCATTCTACAGGTTCTTTCTTCACCATATTTGTGGAAGTATTCAAGTACTGATTTGGAGAGAGGTGATCCAGATGGATGTCGGTGGCCTCCCACCTATTCCAACTGGCTCATTTTGGCAGTTTTCCAGTTTGGCATTTTTTTCCCTAGTTTTCGGGTCCCTGACTTGCGGGGCCGTTTTGAGGCCCTAAACAACATTTTTTAGGGTTCACCACAACAAGAATGAACTTTAATAGATAGCAACAAAATGTGTAGTCCTCAGATAGACCTTTCCAACGGGATATCATGCACCTAAAACAAAGATCGTATGCAAAAGTTACAACCTCAGGAAGTTAATGTACTAACTTACCCAAACAGGGCCCACATGACTTTTGGCACTTCATCTCCTAGGGTTGGGTTTTTTGGATGTTTAGGGTTTTTGACATTCTTGTTTATTGTAAAAATGCCTTCAAATCCTCATTGTAATCATCTTCTTACGAATGAGCGTAGTCGTCACATCCCTTCTCAAAGATAAACTGCCACCATTCTAGCAAGCTTGTTTCCACTGCATTTTGCAGTTTCAGCTTATTTCCTTATTGAATAGAAACCAGTTTTACTGTATATCTGTTATTTTATGTTAAGCATCTTTTGATAATAATATGTATTCATTTTATTCTGTAAATATATTCAGGATCGGTGGTATCAGAGTGGTCTTCTCCTTGTCGTTCTTAATGCATGTCCCCAATGAGGTCAGGGTACAAAGAATTGGGTCTTGAGCTTGTTTCTCTTGAGGAAAAAATCTCTCACATGCCCAAACGAACTCTCATGGCAGAAGAAAATAAAGATGACGAGAGAGAATATCCCTTCAAAATGTTTCTCGAGGAATCCCTCACGCAACAAAGGAACGAGATGATGGATAGTTTTGCACAAATCCTTCAGCGGCTACCAACAGGCGACAAATCTTCCTCAAACAGAGGCATCACGCCCTTCAAGGTACAAATCAACTTCAATATTCCTATATTTCAAGGTCATATAGACGCAGATACGGTATACAAATGGTTGAATCTTCTAGAAGAGTATTTCTTTGTCCATAACGTCTCGAATAGAGAAAATATTACTTTTGTGCTCCTCAAAGTCGTCCCCCATGTCAAAGATTGGTGGGAAACTTTCTGTGAGAAAAAGGAAACAGAGGAACCCTCATTATTTACAGTCGCAATCACCTGGGATTACTTCAGGGATACTATTAAGGAACAATACTACCATGTTGGAAGTTATGACGACATGTACACAAAATGGACCACGCTGCGGAAAGAAAGAGACTAAGCGATGCCCAAGTTCACAAATATCTTCCATACCTTGCACACCAAGCTGGGTATAAAATATTCTGAGCGACATCTAGTGCTCAAGTATCGTGGCGTTCTGCATAGATACATGCAGACCAAAATGGAGTTTATGGACATCTCATCCTTGGGCGCAGCCTACCGATATGTCGTCAAAATCGAGCAGAAGCTCAAACAAAAGACGCGACAATTTGGGCCTAGGAACCCCTCACAGAAAAAGCCAGGAAAGGGAGACCCCAACTCGTAGAACAAAGGATAAAGAAGAGACGGATAGCCTCAGGACAGCCAGTCCAGACCGCAAGAAAATAAAGACACCAGAAAGACAAAGAAAGATACCGGGAAGTGATGCGACTTCCATAAGAGCCCCTGGCATAACATTGGTGATTGCCACTCGAAGCAGTCGCTAGTGGCTGGGGTGAAAGCCTATGAATCAGAGGCAGGTTCCGACTCTGAGTCAAAACCAGAAAGGGGGAGATGGATCATAGACACAGAACCCAATTCTACCATTGCTACCACCAAGCTCTAGCCCAGTGAACCAGACGATCCAGAGGAAGGTGAGCGCATTTTTCATTCACAGATGTGGGTGAAGGGTACCCCGTTGCACTTCATCATTGATAGCGGTAGCTAGAAGAACCTCATCTCAGCATAGGTTTTCAAGAGACTCACCCTACCGACAACGCTGCACCCACAACCCTACACCATCGAATGGCTTTGGCAAGGAAGTGACATCCACGTTAGCCAACAATGTCAATGTCATACGAAATCAAGCCCTTCAAAGATGAGGTTTTGTGTGATGTTTCCCCTCTCAAAGTTTGTAATGTTCTTTTGGGCCAACCATATTTATGGAAACGTCATGTTGTATATGAGTCTAGGCCTCGCAGTTCTATTATCACTTTGAACAAGAAATTGTACAAGATACTTGAAGCAGTCCCACCCAGTGTTATTTCCTTGATATCTGCCAAGCAATGCAGAAAGGTCATCTCCCAGATAGGGAAGTGCATCTTCTTCATGATTCTCTCTCAGAATGAGCGAAAGATCGCAACCACATCCAGTGTCTCCACGACCAACCTCTCCACACAGCAGAAGCAAGTGGATAAGGTCGTGGAAGAATACTCAAATACCTTATCCTCACCTACCGGGGTACCTTTTCACTGTCAGGTCAAGCACCCCATTGATCTAACTCCTGGCGCATAGTTTCCCAATAGGCCAGTCTACCACCGCTCTCTGTTAGAGAATGAGGAGATCAAGTGGCAAATCCAAGAATTGCTCCACAAGGGGAACATCTGTCCCATCTCATCACCTTGTGGGAGCCCAATCATGTTAGTACAAAAGAAAGATGGAACATGACAACTCTGCATTGATTATCAGGCCCTAAATAAAATCACAGTCAGAAACCGGTACCCGATTCCTAAATCAAATACCTCCTTGATCATCTCACGGGGGCCAAATACTTCAGTAAGATTGATTTGAATTCTGGCTACCACCAGGTCCCGATAGAACATACAGATGTATGGAAGACTGCCTTCAAGTCAAAGGAATGTCTTTTTGAATGGTTGGTCATGCCCTTTGGTTTGACAAATTCTCCAACCACTTTCATGAGGATGATGGATGATATCCTGCAACCATTCACTAATACATTTGTAGTGGTGTATCTGGATGACATTCTCATTTACAACAAGACTTGGGTAGAACACTTGCAGCATATTCAGCAGGTTCTGCACACCCTATGGTAGCACCAAATCTACACCAACTTGGAAAAATGATCCTTCGACATGGACATGGTTCATTACCTGGGATACATCGTTGATCAACATGGCGCACATGTGGATCTAGCCAAAATCCAAGTCACCCGTGACTGGATAGCCCCAACCACACTCACTGAGCTTCGAAGCTTCTTGGGCCTTGCCAATTTCTACCGCAGGTTCGTGTTGGAATTCTCCCATATTGCATGGGCCCTCAGCCAAGTAACCAGAGGTGGTGGTAAGGATAAATTTGTGCGGGGTCGGTCCCAACAAAAATATTTTGATGATTTGAAGCAACGCTTATGCTCATCCCTAGTACTTTCACTATCGGACCTGCAACAACCCTTTGAGATCGAGGCAGATGCTTCAGACTATGCTTTGGGCATTGTTCTCACTCACCACGGCCACCACGTGGCCTATCATAGTGAGACACTATCATATGTCGTTCGTAAGTACCCTACTTATGAAAAATAAATGTACTCCATTGTGAAAGACTGCCGCCAGTGGAGATATTACATTCTTGGGAAGGAGATAGTCATCCACGTTGATCATAAGCCACTACAGTTCATGCAGACACAAGGAAAATTGTAGAATGACCTGCATCAGAAGTGGTCCACATACTTGCAGCAATTCCACCTCAACATCAAGTATAAAACGGGAAGCACCAATTGCGTCGTTGATTGCCTCAGCAGGCCGTTAGTCATGGGACTCACCATGGTGTTAGACTCTTGTGGCCATGAGACCTCTGGATGGCCCCAACTCTATGAGATAGACCTGAACTTCCCCACCATCTACCAAATGTTGGGCGCAAATGCAGTTGTCACTAATTTACATCTTTAGGATGGGTTGTTGTGTCGTTTAGGCCATATCTATGTTCCATCAAGCGAGGGAGTGAAGTTCATCTAGGAAGACCACTACAGTCGAGTGGAAGGACACTTTGGCATCGAAAAGACAGTGGAAATGTTGCAACAAAATTTCTACTGACCGAAAATTCAACAGGAGGTCAACAAGTATATCAGGTATTTCACTGCCTACGCGATTGCCAAACCGGCCACTAAGAAACAGGGCATGTGGGAATCCATCTCAATGGACTACATGTTGAGCCTCCCATCCACCAAGTGGGGCAATGACTGTGTTTTTGTGGTTGTAGATCACTTTTCTAAGACGGCGATTATGGTCACCTGCAAGAAGAGCATCACAACAGAGGCCACTGCCAAGCTCTTCTTTGAACGAGTCTTGGTATATTTTGGAATCCCACAAACCATTGTCTCAAATTGGGACAGTCGATTTCTCAGCACATTCCAGTCAAGCATGTGGTCACTGCTAGACACCAAGCTCACCAAATCCACAGCCTTCCACCCCCAGACAGATGGCCAAACCGAGGTCGTAAATCGAATGATCATGCATATCTTGTGCATGTATAATTCCAAGTACCCTCGCACATGGGATGAGAGTCTCTCCTATGTTCAGCATAGCTACAATCGAGCCCTACATAGCTCAACCATCCACAACCCCTTTTAGGTGGGGTTGGGATTCCAACCATTGGGTCCCATAGATGTTGCACTACCCCTTGCGGTCACATCGACCGACTCATCTCCTACTCCAATTGAAGTTGACAAATCCACACGGTTCATTGAGCAGATCTAGCACATCTGCCAACGGGTTCAAGATATCCTACAAAAGTCCAATGACAAGTATAAGCAACGCCATGATCAACATCAGGTGCCAGATAAGTTTCAGGTGGCAACAAAGTTTGGTTGCACTTGAAAAAAGAGAACCTTACAGGACCCCATCGGAAGCTTCTCCCACTCTGTTATGGTTTGTACATCATCACCAAGGTTGTGGGTGATAATTCTTTCGAGCTCAATATTCCTCCTTTCCTTGGCTAGCACCCAGTGTTCAACATGGATTTCCTTCGACCGTATTTCTCACCATTATTGGACACCTCATAGATAGAAGAACAATTGACACCAACAGATCTCAACCTCGACTGGATACAACAAGCATCCAATGATCATATTGTGGACAAACAGATCAAGGGCACTTGCCAGCAAAGGATCCAGTGTTATCAAGTTGTCAAAGCAGAGCAGCTCCTGCACCAAGGCAAGTGGCTCACCCAGGGCCAAATTCAACAAAAATTTCCTCATTTAATGGGAGAACTCAATGCAATGGAAACCATTTCTTCCTAAGGGGGGAGAATTGATCCAAATGGATGTCGATTATGATTCTCAACACCATCCAACTACTATGTGATAGCAATTGCATAGCATCTTGAAATGCATAGTCGATGATGTTCTCCTTTTGACGATGTGATGCCTGAAAGTGGGTGGATGGTCTCTATGTGGAAATTGTACGATAATGTTTACTCAAGCTACAAATTAGCTAACCAACACTGTCGATGATATAAATTTAGACGTGGAGATAATGTGTCAAAGAGCAAGTGTTGTTCCTGCCTTAAATTGTCCCTTCTTCTTCCAACTTGAACTAACAAAAAAAACACGAACCAGTGTCTTGCTTCTTTCCATAGCATTGCATTTCTAATCCTTCGATATCTAGGATAACAACTCAACCATCGTGATTCCTTTTAGTTATTCCTATTCGTTGTATCTTCTTTAAGAAACTTATGGGCGAATTCTTCAATTTTGTGGGCGTTCTGTTTAAATTTCGTGGGATTTCTCTTAAATTTCTTGGGTGAACAACAATCTGCAGCCATCAACTCTTTACTCTGTCTTGAGGGATTGCCTCTTTTGGTATATCTCTCAAACCCTAATCGGAGACACGATTGTAGCATTTGGGAAGGCCCATAAGAAGTCAAGCAATCCCTACAGCTAAGTCCTTTTTTACAACGATATACATGAATTTCTTATGCATTGCATGGATGCTCTCAAAATCTCCGATGGATACTGCATTCCTGGGCTTCAACGTATTCGGCATGATTTCTATGAGGTGCTTCAGGCTCATTGGAGCATTTTCTTTTAACTGTTGGAATATATAATTCCTACTTATCTAATATACTTGCTAATGTATTTAGAAGTAGAGTTAATCTCTAAATGAGTTGTGTGATTCTATTTTTAAGAGTTTGTTAGAAAGTTGAATTTGTAAGATCCTAGTTTGATGTGTAGTTGAGATATTCTTTCAACCTCTCTGGTTATCTTTGGAATAAGTTAAAAATGATAATTGACTGTGCACTCTATATAATAGAGTCTAATGTATTGATATTTACAAGTAATTGAATATTTTTTTATTATAACTCTACTCTCCCATTTTATCATTAACTTCATCCGTGAAGTCCGAAGAATTCCTATCAATTTGGTCAATGAGTTAGAAAGACTTCCTTTTAAATTCACCAGATCAATTCAGAGTACTTCATTTCATTTCCTTCAATGGGTTTCCGAGCACTTCCTTTTAACTTGGCCGATTTCATTGGAGGTTTTCTTCTCAATTTCTCTGAGCCCATTGGAGGTATTTCTATCATGTGTTCAGGTCTCATCAGAGATGTTTGTATTAAATTCACGGATGATATCGACAAAATCTCTTGTAACTTCTCCAATTAGGAACTTCGTGCATGTTGGTACCTTGGGCACTATTATAAAATTCTTCTCTTCTTGGCATGAAGTTTCAAAATGATTTAATGTTAATTTAAATTTAAATCCGTTTTTGTTAAAATTAACTTATTTTAATTTAATTTAAATTCAATTCTTTGAATCTAAATTTATGATTGCATACCCTAAGTATTATTCGATATGATGATGTTATATTCTTTTAATGATCACCACAACCAATTAAAAATATTAAACTTCAAAAACGTTTTGCTAAGGAGGATGAATCATCTTACTCAAGCAATTTTGTGCAGCTATGAAACTTATTAAACCTTATGTTAATGCCATTGCGGAAGATTTTGAATGCTTGTAACTTCCTCATATGATGTTAGATTGGAGTACCATATTTTAGGCTATTAAAAATGGGTAGAGGCAATTCCCTCAAGTCCATTGTTCTTGCCATTTAAGCATTCCATCTAGATACACGTGGCTTGGGCGAGAAACCCTTGGCAATTAGTTTTGGCACTTTCGGGCATCGAATTTCAATTCCTTGAGGTGCATTAGAATCATAATTGTGGAAATAATATGATTGGTTTATTTCTGAGAAGAAAATATCATTTTGACGGAAGATGAAAAATCGTGTTCAAAAGCATTTTTTAATGAAAGTTCAGTTCCCTCTTTCGCTAATGCTTCACCCAAATTTGATTCCTTAAGATCCTATGTCATAGGTGATGTATAGACTCTTAATTCATCCATTGACATTGAGGTGATGTGTCAGTAACACAAAAATATAAACCTTCAAAAATAGGCAACTGACGTTCAGAGTGCTTGGTAATGTTTAGGAGTTGGAAGGACCAAATTTCTTCTGAGGTGTGTTTCAGAGTCATCACAAGATCAATAGGTGCTATGGTTAACCCCTATGACACTAGAAAGAAATTTCATGATCAAATTTTAGCCATAAAACCAAGAAACACAAAGTAAATAAGTTGATATAACATGCGAGGAGAAAGTTACTGGTGAGATAGACATATTTGATTATGATTGTGATCATGAAGTAGGTTAGGCATGATGGAAATTAGTCATCATCTATCCAATTAGGCGTGGAGAGATTAGTCTCCAGAAATATTAGGAGACTAACTGACAGGCGCAGCAAGAAGGATTTAATTTGGAGGAGGATGAAATAGGCTTTAGGACGAAGGTGTGTCGTGTTGACCATGCTAGCGTCAGCGATAGAGAGAAGGTCATCGTTGATGCACTTAGCGGCGACGAGGGGTCGACATCCTTCTGTTGGCACATCAACGATGTTAGAGGGAAACTTATCAAGAAGTAGTGCATCAACGAGGGAGAGACAAACCTCGTTGATATGCAATGTATTGAAGGGAAAGGGAGGGATGTTGCTGAAATGCCATGCATCGGTGAAGATGGAAGAAATTTATTCAATGAAAGGCATGTGTGCGGCTAAGATAATCGTGTGAAAATTACCGAGGTGTTGGCATTGAACATGTGAAATTCAACAGTGATAAAGACGTGTGTCAGTGAGGTTTAGTGGAAGTGCCATGGTGCATCATCCAAGTTCGAAGGAAGATGACTGATGTATTGGCAAAGAAATCATTTTTGCTTCAATGTGTAGGTGGAAGAAAGGACACATTTGTTGGTATGTTATGTGTAGACGTGGGAAGAGTGATCTCATTGAAGTGTGGATCGATAGGTCAAAGCGATCTGTAGAGAGACTAGAAATGGTAAGGCGAGAAGAGGGGGAGAAAAGACTTGGTCCTAGACACTTGAGAGAGAGAGAGCGAGGGATCCAATAGGAAGTGTTAAAGGGGGCCCAATTTCTTCTCCTAGAGAGACAGTAAGAAAATAAAATTGGGAGGTTGTTGTGTGCATGCAATAATCCCAATTGGATACATACCTTAGATGTTCCACCCAACCATATACATTATTGTTCTAGCTCTCACAATAGTAGGTCACCCCCAAGCTAGGGCTATGAATCCATCGGGGCAAAAGATACCTAAACCGAATAGGTATAATAGTTAGTAAAAAGGTTTATGTTCCAAGGTACCAAACACCTACAACAATTCCAACCAATAACTATCATTCCCCATCACCCTACACAACCCAAGGAAGTGTACCACCTTCTCTGCTCTAAAGTCCCTCAGGATATCCCACTTCCCTATAAGGGCTCCAACATAGGCCAACTTAGACCTCTTAGAGTTGTGGCTCCAAGAAATCTAGATTCAATAATGGAATATCCACACACCCTCCAGGACTCACACCTTTGGAAATCCTACCCACCCAACTCCCCCTCAAGGGATCCAACCTTCCCTAAGGAATCCCAAGGAGAATTTCCAACATAATCCCACCTAGGATTCACAAGTTTCATAGGGTAACAGGGTCTCAATATATCCCTATCTCACCCTGAGCACACTAGAGAAAGATTGGCAAAGTACAATAATGGAATGAATAATCAGAATGGTACCATTTCCATTGCAAAAAAAGCTTATACATGCATCACTTAAACTTAACAAGTGGAACCCATGTATCCATCTTCCAAACCACTTGCAAACTCATTCCACATACTTGGGAACCTAGGATAAAATCATTGATGGGCCTCAATATTTCCTATCTAAAAGGCCCATCATAGACACATTTTCACTGTGATATGACTAATAAAAAAAAATTACCATGTTTAATAGTAGTCATGAGTACTTTTGTATGTTGCTTAATGAATAAGTTTTTAAGGTGGAACTTTATGTGTATAGTACATTTTTTATCTAATGTTTATGATAAAGAATGTGTGTAGCATCAATCAAGCAGGTTGAACCCCCTTAAGGAAAAGAGGATTCCAAGAATCAAGGGACCCTATCCCCTGCCTACCTCTACAGAGTTTCCATCCAAGAATCAAGGGACCTTGTCCCCCACCTACCTCTAGAGCACAAAAAATTTACTAATGATCACTCCTTACAAGAAGCAGTTCAAAAATCAGAGGAGATTGATTGAGATATGATGTTCCCCCATTTCCTCTTCAATCCAAGGGAAAAGGTCGAGATATCTCAATTATGAATATTGTGTTAACCAAAATTATGAATATTGTGTTAAGTTTTGTTAAGAATACTTTTGTTGAAGATTTGGATCTCTACCCTTGATGTATTACTGATTTTGGTGAAAAAAAGATGTATTTTTTCTTATCTTATTAGAGTTTCCTCAAGGTTCCTTGTTCTTCTTGGGTAGGGCCCACTCAAGAGGGTTCAAGGACCCTATTGCAATTTATCTTTTTCTTGCATGTTAGTGTGTTATCAACTAATATTTTATTTCTCTTGAAGGATTAAGATAGTTATGCATGGTAATCTATAATTTATGTCAAATTTTTATTAATTGTTAAGCTTCAACAGGTCTCCTGTAGAAAGGGATGACAACCTATTGGGATGCTCAGGAGTATCCTCTCAAGCATAAAAACATCAATTCTACCTCATTTTATTTTAGTCTATATTTTTCAATGCTTTGGAAGACTTTTGTAATCTCCTTAGGACTCTTTTGGGAATCCTGTACGAGTTTCTTGTAGGACTGTTACAGTTCCTATAGAAACTTCCTGTAGGGTTGTTTTAGCTCAAATTTCTCAAATTTATCAATCATATTTTTCATGAAATTAGAAGTAGACAATAATATAACATATGTCTTGATGTTTACTCAATTTTAGGAATAAATTGGTTCATTTATTCTATGCAATAGTTTAGCTTCTTGATGTGATTCATGTCATGCAGTAGAATTGGTTTCCATGCTTTATAATTAGTTTATTATTTTCATAGTTCAGTGTGATTTCTTTCATGCCAGTAGACTAGATCTATTTTACTGCAATTCAAATTCTTGCATAAGTTTCATGCATTGGCCCCTTGATCAATCTTACACCTAGATTGTTATCAGTGCATTCTGCACATACTTTGCACAACACCTCTTAATTTTGTACGAACCCTAGGTTGACAAGTAAAGTAACAAACCAAGGAGGTAGTAACATTATCGTTGTTATTCCTAGGCCCACCACTTTTTGGCGTCATTTCCGTGGAGGTGCTAATTTTTTCACATCATTTTCATTTTGTTTTATTTTTGTGTGACTTAGAGGAGTAGGAACAATACATCAATCACAAATCTAACCTCATTGTAGAATTTCTATAATGTAAACTCCCAAGTTCTTTCACTTCAAGTGAGTATGGATAGCTCCTTGTCACATTCTTTACATCTTATAATTATATGAAAAAGGAAAAAAAAGATTCATTTTTTTTATGATTATGAATTGCTCGACCTAGAGATAGGAAAGGAATTTTTTTACCAAAAACCCCCACCCCAAAACTAGGTCCAAGTAATCCAGAAATTGGTCCCAAAATAATTGAACGTATCTTGGAAAGGGAAGCTAGATAATTTGAAAATATTTCAGATGAAGGTCAATCTCCATCACCTTGTACCATGGATGGTGAAGAATAGATGGTATAAGTATTTGAGTTTCCCATACGAGAAACCAATGGAGAAAATAAGATGAAAAAAAATAATCTTTCTGCCTTACCTCATTTCCATGGTCTTGTGTCTGAAGATCTTGACACCTTGTTTGAGTTTGCAGTTATATGTAATACATATGAGTGTACTATAGATGAACAAAAGATCAAACTTTCTCCTTCTACTTTGAAGGATTCAACTCTAATATGGCTCATGAGCCTAGAGGGAGACAATATCACAATTTGGGATCAAATGAAGAACACCTTCAGTGAAAAATACAGGGACTATTGCAAAGCAAGGGACACAAGATATGAGATCTTTAGAATAACTCAAGGACCTAACGAATCTCTAGAAGAATTTGAAAAGAGGTTTTAGCTAAGCTATAAAAGAGCTCACAGTTGCACTCTCAATGAGGATTCACTCAATATTGTATTACTAAGTGGAGTAAGAGAGGATCTCATGGAAACATTAAATCTCCTATCCAATGGAGATATCTACCAAATGGATTATGAGGATATCAAGAAAATCTTCAAAAAAATTCCAGATCCTTAAGGAAGAAAGGTAGAAATGGTAGAAGAATGGTACCTCAATATTCTAACCCTGAATTCCATATCAAAAATGAATTAGGAGAATTAATAGAAGATATGAAAACTGATATTTTGTGTTCTTTATCCATGCAAATGGATACCTTGTAGATCATTAAGAAATAGGAGGAAGCAAAAAAGGCATTAGCTATTTATTTCCCTAAATGCACCAATAGGTATCCTAGGAATGAATTCCATCTTGACCTCATAGATGTTTGTGGTATTTGTGAATAAGATCATCCAACTCACAAATTTCCTTCTTTGTCAAGATTAAAAGCTACATTTCAAGGAGCGGAGGAGAATGTGGAATCAATATGCCTCATCAATCAAAGGAGACATGGAGCACCAAGACCCTTCCAAACAGGGTTGAACTTCAATCCTTCTCAAAATTTTGGTGCATATAATACAAAAATGTATTCTCAACCTTGTTATAATCCCAACCCATATTCTTGGAAAATTCCAAATCCATGGAAATACCAAGGGAAACCCATTCCTCCTCCATACCAATCATTCCCTAGCATGCCACAAAACCAAAACCCTCGGTGGAATCAAACTCCACAAGGATGGAGGCCCCATAATTTTTAGCAACCAGCATCAATGCCTCCTCCTCCTCAATCCAATAAAATTATTCAAAATATTTTCCCTCATAAACAACCACAGTTACCTACTCAACCTACCCCCAATCCAAATAACAAGCAGGTTCAACATGTGTACAACAATGAAACAACATACCAGACTTACTCCTTGGATGTACAATAAATTAATTTTAGATCCAAAAAAGTATTACAACAACAACCAAATCCCATAAAATATGTGGAATCTAATAAAGATGATGTTATCTTACCACAACCACAAACCCAACCTTATCCTGAAAGACTAAATGAAAATAAAACATATGCATCTTAAGAGAATGAAATTTTAGGAGAAATCAAGAGTTTGTGTGTGAAGATACCTTTCCATCAAGCCATCGAGGATGTTACCATTTTTCATATATTTATCAAATAAGAGTGCATCGGAAGGCCAGGGAGAAAAAGAAAGGACACATGTACGATAAATGGTATAAGATAGCTAGATGACCTTATGCTTGGGAAGATAATTGTACTTAAGTAATTTGATCTAGGAACTCCTTTAGTAAATGTACACATCAACAAAACCTTGATCCAAAATACTCTCACATATTTATGTGCTTCCATAAATTTTATGAAGAAAGATACCATGTTAATACAAAATTTTCAGGGATTCTTGAGAGACACCCCCACAGTCCTCCAACTTGCAGATACATCCACAATCAATCTTGAGGGTATGTTGGAAGACATAGTACTCTCTATTGATTCTTGGGAGTATACTGGTGACGTTTTGGTCCTCCAGACCAAGTCTAAATTAAATGGGTACCCTCTTATCTTGGGGAGGCCTTGGTTGGCCACAATAGATTCATACATCGGCTGTAGGGCAGGAAACATGACTATAATTGATGGTCAATACCAAAAATAGCTTGTCCTTTATCCCCCTTCCCATCCATTAATAATAGAAAACCTTCCAATGTGGTTAGAAGAAGATGAATACCTATTCCAAACTACTTCCTATCCTATCTACACAATTAGCACATCCTTGGCCTTGATGAGGACACATTCCTTTTAAATTTTCAGCAAAACCAATATTCTCCTCATGTGAGAATAGTAGGGATGAATGATGAAATTAATTCTGAATTTTGTGTTGATAAGAAAACATAACTATGGGCATAACTATTCACAAATAAAAATGAAAATCCCTTTGTCAAGACTATAGAAATCAGCCCTGCAAAAACACTATAAATCAGCACAAAACTTATTAATCAACAAGAACATAAATTATTAGATGCGATGAAAATAAACATTGCATCCTTTGCATAGGATTATAAGGATATGAAAGGAATGCAATATTCAATATATACTCATCATATTTGCATCAAGGAATACTACAGACCTATTAGAAATCCCCAAAGAAGGATGAACCCTGCATTGAAAGACATAGTTAAACAAGAATTGCAAAAGTTGTTAGATGTCGGATTCATTTATCCAATTTCAGATAGTGAGTGGGTTTGTCCCCCAGTTATTGTCCCAAAAAATAATGGGAAATGGGTGATATGTGTGTATTACAGAGAATTAAACAAAGCTACAAGAAAGGATCACTTTCCCCCACCTTTAATTGACCAAGTCTTGGATGTCCTAGCTGGGAAGGAATATTTTTCATTCCTGGATGGATTTAGTGGATACAACCAAATTCAGATTCGTCCTAAGGACTAGGACAAAACAACATTTACATATCCCTCGAGCACATTTTCTTATAAATTCCTTCAATTTGTCCTATGTAATGCCCCAACCAGATTCCAAAGAGAAATAGTAAGCATTTTTTAGAACTCATCCATGACAAAGTAGAGATCTATATGGATGAATTCACCCCTTATGGAAACTCATTCAATGAAGCCTTAGAAAATCTAGATAAGGTTCTCCAAATATGTAAAGAAATGAACCTCTCCCTTAGTAATGACAAATTCAATATGATGATGAGTGAAGGGATTGTGTTAGGACACCATATGTCCACCAAAGGGATTGAAGTAGACAAAAATAAAGTCAAGATCATCACACTAATACCTACCTCTCTGAAACCAAAAGATATTAGAAGTTTTCTTGGATATTTTTAGGTACTTAACCTCCTTAACCCGTCATAGAAATAGAATAATATATTTTCCATGTAATAAAGTTCGACATTAGTTAATAAGGCCTATTTAATAAATATGAACAAGTCAATGTAAGAAGACCTAATAGAAGCTTCTGCTTCTAGAAAGATCTTCCTCCGAAATGTTCTTTAGAAGATAGAATTAGTATAAATAACATGAGAAAGCTTTGTCTTGAGAATTATTGTAATAGAGCATTGCTCTGCTGGAGGTTGCCCCCTCAAAGAGGCAAGTGAACAATGCTCCCATTTCAATAAAGGTATTATTTTGGTGTGTTACTATCTACATTATGTTGGTATCTTGGTAATTTATGTTATATTCATGTTTCTGCTTAATATCACATAACTAGGTGCATAACAAGTGATATCAAAGAACTTTCTTTAGCAGGAATTGTGGGTAATTTTTTTTTCTAGTGTAGAGACGTGTTCCAGTGTATTTAAACTACGTTGATTTTTCGTTCAATGCATAAATCCATGGTTGGGGAAGCATACATGAAGGAAATATAAGAGGTTTTTAAACTCACATTGTTGGACACCCTTGTAACCCCTGTTGGTACCCCTTCGAGTGGTAGCACATCAGACAACACCTATATATGGACGTGCACTTACAAGTACCTTTGTTATATCAGGATCCCCCTTAGGTATCCTAAAACCAGTCATAGAACAATCAATCGACCTCCTAACTGTTATAGTTCCACTGAGAAAAACACTCGAGAAGATATTATCTAGCACCTAGGTAATCAGGTAGTACAACTAAGGGTATGGTATAGCCTTCTTAGTTGGTGCCCTGAGATATTGGGTCGAGTAATACTGTTTGACCCTGCACGTATATCAAAGAATTATAGCACAAGGAAAACCCTTGTCTGTAGGCACCCTGAAAACCCTAACCCTTGGGACTGAAATAGAATAGAAAAGGAACAAACAAGATCTATTATTGTGCAACCTTGCCTCTTGAATTCACATTTTTTTCATGCTAAGAAGTTGGGTATTTTGACACTGCAATATTATTCAAATCAAAGTATAACTCCATAGGAGTGTAAAAAAAATATGGTCCTTTCAAACACCCTTGTTTGAGACCTATCTCATTGGATTCCCATTTTTTCCCTGATCATTATGATAGCTATCATTTTTAACCTTTTTTTACCTGCATACACCCTTGTTTGAGACCTATCTCATTGGATTCCCCTTTTCTCATTAATCGTTGTGATACCTATCATTTTTAACCTTTTTTTTTACCTGTTGGCACCCTTATTTGATACCTATCTCAGTGGATTCGCCTTTTCTCCCTAATCGTTGTGATATCTATCATTTTTAGCCTTTTTTTTTTACCTCGTGGACCCATACCATTCCTGGCACCCTTATTTCCCTCTTATCCCATTGGTCTCCTCTCGCTTCCCTAATCATCGTGGTATATATCACTTCTCTTCTTTATTGTCTTTGGACCCACCTCTCATCCCCTCATGGCTCCCACCCACTAAGAAGAAACCAGTTAGAAACTGAGTACTGACCTTACTTCCCTTCAAGCCCAAGTAAATAGGGACATTTCAGCCATTCATGCAAAAATGGACCACATCCAAGACCAGCTCGGTAGCCAAATTGTTGAAGTCCATTATGCTCTCAGCTAATTCATGAAAAACTTCCAGGGTCCTTCCTCCTCTGACCCACCTCTCTATACTAAAGGTGATGACTACAACCATCCTCTACACTCTCATTCCAACTCCCTACCTCATGAACCCCATCTCCCCAGAGTCGAGGTCAACAAATTTGTTGGATCAGATGGAACACTATTTCTCCATGCATGGTATCATCGATGATTTAACCAAGCTTCATTATGGAATTCTCTATTTGGATCCAGAAATATGGCAATGGTGGTAATGGTGTCGCAATGCACACCAAGGGTATGTTGTTTGGTCACAATTTGTTGCAGATTTGTATGAACGTTTTGACATGGGCACCCACCATTTAGGATGTCTGACCAAGTTGAAACAGTCTAGAATAGTGGAATATTTTATTGTTGCATTTGAGCACTTATATTTCCAGATGGAGGGTATGACAAATGATTTTTTGAGGGAATTATTTATCAATGGCCTTAAGGATAAAATTCACAACTGGTTCAGCATGGCTCACCCTCAAACTTGGTTGGAAGGCACAACATGTCATCTTAGCCTAGAGCAGAAAACTCACTTTTTTCCCCTTCCTAAACCCAACACACCTGCCCCTCAGGCCACTCCTCTCAACGTCCACAATTTAACATAGGCACAAATGGTTGAACGTCAACTCAGGGGTCTTTGTTATAATTGTGATGATAAATAATTTCCAGAGCACAAGTGTAAAGAATATAAACTTTTTATGGCCATTTCCTCCTTTTTATGGTCTTGATATTACACTTCCCTATGATCCTCCCAAAGTTGAACCATTGATTTCGCTACATGCTCTCACTGGTTTTTCTGCTCCTCAAACCCCCAAATTGATCAGTTACATTAAGCATAGGAAATCCATCATCCTAGTTGGCAGTGGAAGTACTCATAATTTCATCCATCGTCACCTTTCCCAAGAAGTCAATTGCTATATCTATGATGTCAATAATTTTCAAATCATGATTGCTAATGGTGGTTCCATGAAATGTGGAGGGCATTGTGAAAATGTGCACCTACAAATTGGTCAGTACAACCTGAAATCTCACATTGTTTGACAGCACAGGTATTCCAACAGAGAACGAACACCTTTAGTAACCACTCACACAACCATATCAAATATCAACACACCGAAGTTTTGATGTGGTAAAACCCATACGAGGAAACATCCATGACCCCAGACAATGCGACCACTTAAAGCAATTTATTAATGCAAAAGAAAAAAATTATAGAGAGATTTTACAAGAGATTTTCTCGCAATCAATCATCGGCAAATGACCCCCCATGCTCTTTAAATAGAGATCATGGACCAATCTGGTGTTAAGCCACATATCAATGTAGTCATTAAGATCGAGGAGAATATGAACCATCAGATCACTCTATTTCTGGAACATATCGTGACCGTCAGATTTCCTAACTACAAATGCATACTAATGCATACTAAAGAAACACACTAAGAAGCACACTTTTACCTAACGCACATTAGACCAAGTAGATATTAATTAACTCCTAAGTGTCTAAATATCCTAACATCCCCCCTTAAAAAAAACTTAGGATAGGACTGAAGGATTTACAATAATGACACAATAGGAGAAGAAAGGAGGAATTAGAGCCTATCCCCCCTTAATGACAACTTTTTGAATGCCTAACATAGATCGAAGTTTGGAAAACTTCACTTATGTAAGAGACTTGGTGAAAATGTCTGCAACTTGATCTTATGTAGGGAAAAATAGCACTTCAAGAACTTGATCATGAATGAGATTTATGATGAAGTGTATGTGTGGCTCAATGTGTTTGTTGCACTTATTTTGAACTGGGTCTTTGGCAAGCTTGATGGCACTCTGATTGTCACACCAAAGGATGGTCATATGTTGATGCTGAAATCCAAACTTTAAAAGGATTTGTTTAAGACACAAGGCTTCATGAATTGTGTTTATTGTTGCTCGGTACTCTGCTTCTGCTGAAGAAAGGGAAATAGCATGTTATTTCTTACAGGCCCCAGTTACAAGTCCTGAACCAAGGCTGAAAACATAACTTATAGTAGACTTTTGATCATGGGGGTCATTGGCCCAATCTGAATCAATGAAGTTAACCATTAAAGGATTCCCCCATGAACTATGATGTATCTTGAATTGAACTATACCCCAGACATACCGAAGTATCCTTTTAGTTTCTTTCCAATGTCTTTCATGGAGAGTTTCCATATACCAGGAAACAAGATCAACAACAAAGGAAAGATTAGGATGGGTATGAGTCAAGTATAATAGGCTACCAACTAACTGACAATACAAAGTGGCATCAAATTCAGGAAAGGTACAGGTGGCAGCAAGCTTGACTCCAGACTGGAAGGGAGAAGGGAATGATTTAAAATATTCCATGTGGAAGCGATGAATAAGGTCACAAGCATACTTAGGCTAGGAAAGAAAAAATCCTTCCTTGTTTTGCAAAACTTGGAGGCCAAGGAAATAGTGCAAAAATCCTAAGTCTATCATTTCAAATTTCTTCTTGATGTTGGTTTTCACATGGTCTAGAAATTTTGAGTCACTACCAGTAAGGATAAGGTCATCAAAATAAAGGAAAAGGATTATTAGATGGCTTCCTACTTTATTGGTATAGACATTAGGATCATAATGGTATCTGGAAAATATGATGTCAATAAGATAGATGTCCAGTTTGGCATACCAAGCTCGGGGAGCTTGCTTAAGACCATAAAGAGATTTATTAAGGTGACAGACAAGGATAGATTCATTATGGACATAGCTAGGGGTTTTTTCCATGTAGATTTCTTCATGTGAATCCCCATGCAAGAAGGCATATTTGACATCCATATGATGGACCTCCCATTTATGTGAGGCAGCAAGGGCAAGAAAAAGGTGGATGGAATTCATTTTGGCGACAGGGGAAAAGGTTTCATTGTAGTCAATTCCTTCAACTTGGGAAAATCCTTTGGAAACTGATTGAGCCTTGTGTCTTTCAACACTTCCATATTATGCATACTTAGTTTTGTAGACCCATTTACATATGACAATTTTTCTTCCTTTCGGAAGAAGTAAAAGATCGCAAGTATCGTTTTCCATTAAAGAACGATACTCTTCATTCATTGTTGTATCCCAATTTGGATGAACTGAAGCTTCTACAAATGTCTCTAGATCATGAGCCTATAAAAATTGATCCAAAATAGAGGAGGCTTGCTGGAACTGTGAATGTGTATGAAATTTATCTGAAGGATCACCGACAAGATAACCAGTTGCTTCTCGTATTGAATAGACCCATCTAGGAAGCGATGGTGTTGGTGTTGGTTTAGATTCAATGGAATCATATAGAGGAAGGTGAGAAGGAGGATGTGGACTTTCATCCTCAATGTCATCATCTAAAGAAGAAACCATCATAGGAACATAAGAAGGCACAAACGTCGAAGATGGCTCGCAGGTCGAAAAAGGAACAATCGTCGAATTAGGCTCACAAGCCAAGATATTTTCATCAAATTTAGCATCTCTTCTAATAATAATTTCATTACAATGTGGTTGAAGAAGTCTATAACCTTTTACATCTTCAGAATAACCAAAAAATATACATTTCTCACTTTTAGGCTGCAATGCTTTCCTTTTCCCATCAGGAATGTGAGTCCATGCTATACTTCCAAATACACGGAAGTGACTTACATCTAGTTTAACTTTAGTCCTTGCTTCTTCATGTGTTATATTTTTAAGAGTCTTTGTGGGAGTGTTATTTATTATGTAATTTTTACAATTGATGGCTTTCCCCCAATAATTTATACTTAATCCCTTAGATTGGATCATACAGTTAGCCATTTAATTTAATCTATGGTTCTTTCTCTCAGCAACACCATTTTGTTGTGGTGTATATGGAACAATGTGTTGCATTTGGATTCCCTATGTAATGCAGTAACATGTAAAACTATCGTTCACATATTTGCCTCCATTATTTGTTCTTAACCTTTGAATTTGTTGTCCAGATTATTTTTCCACAAGGGCCTTGAAGGCCAGAAACTTGTCAAAAACTTCACTCTTAAGTTTTAAGAAGTAAATCCAAGTACATCTAAAAAACTCATCAATGAAAATTAAGAAATACTTGCACCCAAAAAAGAAGGAGAATAAAGTGGACCACACAAGTCACTATGAACAAGTTGCAAAGCGCTCGAGGCATGCCAAGAGGCACGTTTGTCAAAACTGTACCGATGATGTTTGTCGAGAACACAACTAGCACAAACACCATCTTTGCATGAAACAAGAGGAAGACCCATCACCAAATTTTGATTACATAGTTGTTGCAATGAGCGATAGTTTAGATGACCAAACCGCTCATGCCAAAGTTTGCTCAAGTCATCTCTATGAGAAAAAACAATTGATGGAAAATATGATGACCCAAATTTGTCAAACTTGTACAACCTGGTAATATCATTGACAATTCCAGTTGCAAGAACATTTTGAGGATCATTTAGATCCTTGATTACAACTTGGTGAGGTTAAAACTCTAAAGTTTTACCTTCACCTGAATGAGTGATTTGATATATTGATATAAGGTTATAGGAAAGACTTGGAACACATAATACATCATTGAAATGAAAATTATCTACCTGAACTGTTCCATATCCTACAACACTAAGAGATTTATCATCACCAACAAATATTTTATTGGTGTTACATTCATTTAGAGTAGAAAATGTGTCTTTCTCCTTAGCCACATGATAATATGTTCAAGAATAAATAAGCCACTCATCAGAAGAAGAAGTAGAAGTTGCATTGAAGGAGAAACCATAAGCAGAAAGTGCATGTCCATGAGAAGAAGAAGAAGTAGTAGAATAAATATTGATGTTGTGCTTCTTCATTGATGCTTCTAAAGTTGCCATATTCTTGAAACATTTGGAATCATCATGACCATATTTCCCACAAAAGTTGCAATGTTTGTTAGTCTTCTTATTTTTAGATTTTTCTCATTTGTCACCATTAGGATCTAAAGTTGTCTGAGTGAGTTTGGTACCGTTGTTTTGCTTGTTGTTGTGGTGAGGATGTTACTTCTTGGGACTCTTGGGTTTATCTTTTTGATGGGAAACTAAGGCTTTGTTGGAGGCACCTGCAATGTTGATCACTCCTAGTTGTACAATCTTATGTTGCTCTCTAATCAAAGCATCACAAAAGGACTCAAGAGTAGGTTTTTGATAAGCTTTCCCTAGAGCCTCTCTCATGGCATAAAAGGTAGATACAAACACAAAATATTCACTACCTAGCTTAGAAATAATGATATAGATGCAACTCTCTTCCTCCAGCTTTATGTTACACTCTTCACATAAAATTCTAAGTGTTTTAAACTTAGATAGATAGTCTTCAATGCAAGAATAATCAATTGGACTTAAAGTCAATATCTGATTTTCTAACTGATGTGCTTGAATAATATTGTGTTTACCAAACACAAATTCAATCTTTTCCCAAGCTTCATCGGGGTCATCAATTTCTTGAAGGTGGAACCTTAAATCAGGAGAGATGGAAATTCTGATTAGTCCACATGCTTCATCATTCCTATTATCCCATTTGACTTTCTTTTCATCATCAGTGGGTTTTTTTTCCTTTCCCAATGTAATCGAGAACATGCCTTTACTTCTTATTAAATCCTCCATATGGGATTTCCATTGAAAGTAGTTGGTTCTAGTAAGCAAAAGATCACTAGAAGAATCCATATTAAATATGCAGATAATATGGATTTAAAATATGAAATTGATGATTTGTATGGAAAGATCTCGAAAAATTAGGTAGTTTTAAAAAAATGGCACTGAAAACAGACTTTGGATGTGAACGTTATGTCCTTTTGAAAAAAAAAAAAAATGGTAACCAAACATCCACGTGGCAAGTAGAAGTTGTTCCACGTGGTGATACCCCTCCAAATAACCTCACTTTTACAAATAAGTTGCTTTATGAAGTGACCGACTTTTATAATAAGAAGCGGGGATCACTTTTACAATGAAGTTACTTTATAGAAGAAAATTGCATGCAAAATAAACAACTTTAAAATAAAAAATTTAAGCTACTTATAGTGATTCACTTTTATAATTGAAGTGAAATACACTTTACAATGGATGCATGAACTTTTTCAAAAAAAAAAAGTAAAAAAAAGAGAGACTTGAACTCAAGACCTCTTACTTAATAAGGAAACTTTTAACCAAGTGAGCTAGCAAAACATTATGTATTGTTTAGAAGGAGGATTGTTGTTGTTGTTGTTGTTGAAGATGGCCTTGGAGAGCATGCTCATAAAAAACTATTTTCACACAAGAAAAAAATTCCAGTTCTCGATGACAATCGGGGTTAGATCTAGGTTAGCTTACTCGGAAAATGCACCTTTTCCGGTATGTTTCTTATTTGTCAAGATCACACGGGGCGTGGGAAAAAGAGCATACGCATATCTAAAAGAGTAGCAACCCGGAAACAAAAAATAGAAAAGTGAAATAATACTCTGCAAAAATGTTGTTGTTGTTGTTGAAGATGGCCTTGGAGAGCGTTTTTATAAAAAACTCTTTTCACACAAGAAAAAATTGTTCTTTCTCGATGACAAAAATGGTTAGATCTTGATTAGATTACTCGGGAAATGCACCTTTTCCGATATGTTTCTGATTTTTCGAGATCACACAGGGTGCAGGGCAAAGAGAATACGCAAATCCAAAAGAGTAGCAACGCAGAAATAAAAAATGGAAAACCTAAATAATACTCTGCAAAAATTTAAAAAGGGTGTATTCAAGCTTTATACCTCCGGATCTGACTGAAATGGTCATATCTTGGGAAAATGGAAATCTTTTCGAGTGAAAATAAAATTGTTCTTGACTGAAACCAGCGTTCTAAATGCAATGGAGTAGTTCTCTTAGACTAGAAATGTACGGAAATGGAATAAACCATATATGATGCAACTCAACTTCTCGATCTTAATCTACAATGGGAGCGGGTCTTCAAACAATCTTTGATACCATGTTCAATAGCACGGTTTTTCCAACAGAGGACAAAAACCTTCAGTAACCACTCACGCAACCAAATAAAAGATAAACACACCGATGTTTTGATGTGGTAAAACCCCTATGGGGAAACATCCATGGCACCAGCCAATGCAGCCACTTGGAGCAATTTATTAATGAAAAAGAAAAAGATTACAGAGAGATTTTATAAGAGAGTTTCTTGCAATCGATCATCAATAAATGAACCTCCATGCTCTTTAAATAGAGATCATGGACCAATCGGGTGTTAAGCCATGGATCAATTTAGCCTTTAAGATCGATGAGAATATGAACCGTCAAATCACTCGATGTTGGGAACATACTGTGATATTCGGATTTCCTAAATACAAATGCATACCAACGCATCCTAAAGAAACACACTAAGAAAAACAATTTTACCTAACGACACATTACACCAAGTAGATCTTAACTAACTCCCTAGTGTCAAAATATCCTAACACACATGTTTTCTATTGACATGGGTGGTTGTGAAATTGTTCTTGGTGCGGAATGGTTATGCATCCTAGGACCCATACTCATGGATTTTAAGGATTTAACCATGTAATTCCAACAGGAAGGCCAAAATTATAAATTCCAAGGAATTACATCAGGATCTTCAGAGATCATCAGTTCCCACCGCATGGAAAAGTTACTTAAAAAAGGTCATTTTGGCATTATTTCCCAACTCCATTTCATTCAAGCAGTGGAGACACCCCTGGTACACCCTGACCTTCAAGGTATCCTTTCACGCCATCACATTATTTTCCAAATACCCCAAGGCCTTCCTCATTTTGTGGCGACAATGATCATTCCATTCCCTTAATAATAGGAATTCTTCTTCCCAATGTTCGCCCTTATCATCATCACTTTGCTCAAAAAAATGAAATTGAGAAAATTGTCCACGAGTTGTTAGAAGTTGGAGTTATACATCCTAGTATCATCCCCTATTCTTACCTTGTTTTCATGGCCCTCAAGAAGGAAGGAACTTGGTGCATGTGTCATGATTTTCGTGCCCTCAAAAAAATTACCATCAAGGATAAATTCCCCATTACTGTCATAGATGACCTTTTGGATGAACTCGGTGGGGATCAATACTTTACCAAAATCGGCCTCTGTTATGGCTACCACCAGATACGTATAAAAGAGGAAGACATCCCAAAGACATAATTCCACACTCATAAGGGCCACTACGAGTTCTTGGTCATGCCCTTTGGTCTCTGTAATGCCCCCTCCACTTTTCAAAGTCTCATGAATCATGTCTTTCGTCCTTTCCTCCATCACTTTGTGTTAGTTTTCTTTGATGATATTATCATCTATATTAAAACATGTCCATCCCATCTCACCCATGTATATCAATTTCTCCATCTCCTCTCCAAGCACAAACTTTTCCTCAAACAATTTAAATGTTCTTTTGGTGTCTTTGAAGTTGAGTACTTGGGTCATATAGTTGGAAAGAATGGTGTAAGGGTGGATCCTAAGAAAATTGAAGCTATGCATAATTGGCCTCACCCTAAAACTCTTAAAATTCTGTGTGGTTTCCTATGCTTAACGAGATATTATTGCAATTTTGTTAAAAATTATGGAAAAATTGCAACCCCCCTAACCACTCTCCTTAAAAGGAATGCCTTCAATTGGAATCCAGCAGCAAACTAATCCTTCCAAGTCTTGAAGGAATCTATGTGCACTACTCCTATACTTTCCATACATGATTTCACCAAGACCTTTTTTTTGGAATGTGATGCATCAGGGAGAGGGATCGATGCAGTCCTCATACAAAATGGATGACCTTTGGATTTCACCAGCAAACAGTTTTCAGAGTGACCTTTTGGCCAATCGATATATGAAAAAGAAATGATGGTTATTTTACATGCAGTGTATTTATGGCACCCTTATCTATTGGGAAAACAATTCCAAATTAAAATGAGCCATCAAAGCCTCAATTACTTTCTGGAACAACGAATTTCATCCACAGAGAAACAAAAATGGGTGACCAAGATATTTGGATATGATTATTAGATCATTTACAAAAAAGGAAAATAAAATGTGGTGGTTGATGCTCTTTCCAAGAAATATGAAGAAGAAGGATCGCTCTTTTCCCTCCCATTCATTATCATCGATTGAATTTAGATTGTTCTCCAGGAATGGTTGCAATACCCCAAAATCTCCACCCTCATCCAAAAACTACAACAGGATCCCCAAGCTACTCTAGGATACTCTTGGCATAATGAAGTGTTTCACTATAAAGGTCGCCTATATTTAAGAAAACATTCATCCCTTAAATCCAAGGTGATCTCTGAGTTTCATGCTTCTCCTACTACCGGGAATTCAAGTTTTATCAAAACTTATGAACAGATCAAGCATTATTTCTTCTAGGACAGTATGAAATAGGACATCCACACCTTTATGGTAGAATGTGATATATGTCAATGCAATAAGGGTGAGACTGTCAAAACTCCTGGCACACTCCAAGTGCTTCTGATTCCACCTACTATTTGGACGGATATTTCTATGGATTTCATTGTAGTCTTACCCAAATCAGGAAATAAGTAATTCATCATGGTGGTAGTGGATCGTCCCTCCAAATATGCTCATTTATTTTCTCTTCATTACCCATTCACAACATCTACAATGGCTCAATTTTTTATGGATAATGTCTTCAAACTCCATGGAATGCCTCATTCTATTGTTTCTGATCATGATCCAACTTTTACCTATAATTTCTAGCAAGAATTATTCAAGCTCTAGGGAGCCCAATTGAATCTTAGTATAGTCTATCGTCCCTAGACAGATGGCCAAACGCAAGTGGTCAACAAGTGTCTAGAAACATATTTGAGGTGTCCAACTGAAAAAATCAATGGGTTCATTGGTTACCCTTAATTGAATGGTGGTACAACAACTCTTACCATATGGACATTCACATGACTCCCTTTGAAGTAGTCTACAGACAGAAGCCATCATTGGTTCTCCCATACATGCCAAGAATCTCCAAGTTTCAGGAGGTTGACAACAATCTTACATCTCGCATGACCATTCTCCATACTCTCAAATAAAATTTGGTCATGGCTCAGAACTACGTGAAGCAACAACTAGATCAAGGTCATTATGAACGTCAATTTACTAAAGGGGACCAAGTGTTTCTCCATCTACAATTGTACAAGCAGACTTCACTCAGATATCAACAATGTCAAAAAATGGCCCCCAGATTTTATGGTCCTTATACTATTCTCAAACTTATGGAGCCATTTTCCTATCAGTTAGATTTTCCTAGTATCTCCAAGCTACATCATGTTTTTCATGTCTCCTACCTGAAGAAAGTGATTGGCACCAAGTGTCATGCTTAGACCAGTCTACCAGAGTTGGATGAAGAAGCTTCCATTTGGTTGTAACCACAAGTTGTATTGTACCAGCAAGAGCATTGTCTCTGTCAATGCACCATCTAGGAAGTGTTAGTTCAATGGAAGGATACTCCACCAGAAGATGCCACCTAGGATCCCACTACTATTCTGCAAAAATTTCCCCATCTTAAGCCTTGAGGACAAGGCTCTTTTTAAGGGGGGGGGAGGGGGGCATGTTAGGGACCTAACCTTCCTAACCCCTCACATGATAGAATAATATATTTTCCATGTAATAAATTCCTACATTGTTTAATAAGGCCTATTTAATAAATATGAACAAGTCAATGTAAGAAGACATAATAGACGCTTCCGCTTCTAGAAATATTTTCCTCCATAATATTTTTTAGAAGATATAATTAGTATATATAAGAGTAGGAGGCATGAAAAAGCTTTTTTTTTTAGAATTATTATAATAGAGAACTAGTCTGTTGGAGGTTTTGCCCCTTGAAGAGGCAAATGAATATTGCTCCCATTTCAATAAAGGTGTCATTTTGGTGTGTTATTTTCTACATTATATTGTTTTGTTGGTAATTTCCATTATATTCTTGTTTCTGCTTAATATCACATAACTAGGCGCATAATAGATATGTAGGTTACTACAGGAGATTCATCAAATATTTTAGAAATATATTTTCTCCTATGTTTACCTTGTTATCCAAATATGTAGATTATTGTTGGACTTCAAATTGTCAACAAGCATTTGAAACAATTAAATAAATACTCTCAACTTCTCATGTACTACAGGGTCCTAATTGGACTCTTCCCTTTCATATTCATACCAATTCATTAGATAAAGTTGTAGGAGTAGTCTTGGGACAAAATGAAGATAAAAATCCCTATGCAATTTGTTTTATAAGTAAAAACTTGGTTGGTGCAGAGCTAAACTACATGGTTACAGAAAAATAATTTTTAGCAGTAGTCCATGCTCTCAACAAGTTTCGACATTATGTTACGGGGTATCAAGTTTTGTACATACCAATCATGTTGCCATTAGATATTTGATGAATAAACCTAACATAAATGGTACAATAATTAGGTGGATTATGTAATGTCCCCAACTAGGATGGATGGAAATATTATGTTTGTTATTGAAATTATTGTTTCTCTTTGTGTAATTTTGTCAAACACTTTGTTGGAAATGCCTTACAATAGTTTTTATATCTCTCATAAATAGGAATATTGTTAAACATGTCACATGCATCCATTACATGGAAAATTGATAATATAACCATGGAATATTTATTATGGTATGAGAACCCCAATCACAACAATACAAAGTTCACTAATGGTTATAAAAACAGTTTTTAAACCCTCCTGAACACAATAGATCTATTGGTTGCAAGCAGCTACAATATCTACTAACAAAGAACAAATCAAGAAAATTGATGATGTCAAAACCTCCTCAAGTTGTATACTACTCTAACTCTCAGTCCTCGTCCATACTGTCTCGATCTACCCCTGAATACTCACTGCAACAATACGGTCACCCGTACCTAATTCAATGATCCAAAAACAAAGGTATTACCGATAAATCACAAGTCAGTTTAATGTAATTTTTGCATCGGATCGTTAAGAATGCGAAATATGTAAACTTGTTATCTTGTTTGCGGAATATCAAATGTGACTTTTACTTGATGCTTATTAATGTATAAAGAGATCAACCATTAATATACATGCTGAAAATGAAGAAAATAGAACAAAAAAATAGAAAGAGAAATAAAGACAAGAGGTTGATAACGGAGTTCACCAATCATTGGCTACATCTCTGGGCCCGCTTCCAAGTGGAGGACCTCTTTATTGCTCTTTAAAATGCTCAAAGTTCTCTTACAGTGCTCTTTGTTGTTACATTGCATGCTTCATGTCTGATATGCAAGACCTCCTTGCTCAGATTCATGCATGCACCATCAAAATCCTTTCAACAACATGAGAAAAACGCCTCTCAAAACATGAGAAAAGGACAAAATTTACAAACTGCTCCTTCAAAACCCTGCATCAAAAAGTCTCTCTTCTGATCTCCCCATGGCCTCCAATAGGTCTGGTTTATATATATTTGAAGTTGGTAACCATCTCCCAACTTCCTCCCAAAATTTGGGCTCAAAAAGATCCCAATATCTCCCAATAATGGGCAAAATCCATTAAATCTGCTTAAAAAATCACTACTATATGGTGAAAAACCCACATTTGTGAAAATATAGGGCTAAGCCCCCTAAATGGGCGCGTGCCCTTGGTCTTGTGGTGATTTGCATGGGATCAAGGCTCAAAATAGGGTGCCTTAAGTGGGTTAAGCCCCTTCTCATGCACGCCCCCTGGTTTTATGGGATATCCCCAAGATCCTTAGGTTGGGGCTTATCCCCTTGTGCGCCCATACACCTTTACAATACACTTTAATAAAATTAAATTGGGTTATATTTAATAAGCACCATCAAGGGCCCATTGGTAAAAAGGACTTTGGCCAAGTCTTGGGCGCCTACCAAGAGGTCATGGGTTCAAATCTCATGAGCTCCATAACATTTTTCCACCAACCATTAACCAATACCATGGTGCCACGTGGCATCCCATGACTGGGCCATGTGGCACCCAACCATTTGCCAAAAAAATGCCACTTGTCAGTTGTTGGTTGGATCCCTGTCACTGACCAGTCACCTTTTGTTGGACTGCCACTTGTCACCACTTGTCTCTGTCATGTCAGCATTGCTGATGTCATCATTTGACTGGACCTATTGACTTTTTGCCTATTTGGGAAAATGGTCAGAGTACGATAACTCTCACATACAACGTCTRTTTGAGAAAGTAAATATATGGATGGAATCGGGAGAATGAGTCGGRCGCAATGGTGTTGGTTTCATCCAATTCTGAGAACTTTTATTTTTGAGCATTTTTTGAGCCTGGGGAGCCTCCTGAATCATTCCTCCCCACTTTGGAAGATTTTGGACCACCAAAATTCTGATTTTACTCAGGTAAGAAGTGAGGGTACTGCCTCCCCACTTTGTCCTGTATCATCCATCCTCTCTGTTGGGATAATGATCACCTGACTAATCACAACAAACATGAAAACTGAGATAGCATTGTTTATCAAAGTAATCATTTCATTTATCGCACAATCATCTATATTCTTTGTCACACTTTGCAACCATACACCACTGAACAACAACAAACTAATCAACAATATTGAGTATGCAAATGAAAATGACAAAACATGCTTCCCCTTTTGAACAGGAACAGTAATCAAAGTATGCAGTTGAACCTTATGTTGTACCTCTGGTGACACTTCATGATTGTTTGAAACATATGGAATCATTTCATATTTAGAATCACTAACTTCATGTTTTGTTATAGACATAAGTGTTAAAATTCTGCTTGCATTTACCATTCTTTTTAACTGCCCTGTAGCTGCAAAGGACCTGTTAGTTTTCATGCGATGAGCACAAACAATGTACTCCTTCCCATCTTTCTTGAAGCAATATTTATTTTCCCCCCTGTAGAATATGGCCTTCCTATCATAAAGGTATGGGCTTCCCAGTACAATTCCACATATGTCCAGTGGCACTATATCAAGCTCTACTTCATCAACATAATTAGAAGTGATTGCAAACTTGATTTTACATTGCGTGGTTACATGTAAATTGTTATCACCACATATCCATGTCAATGGATATGGTTTAGGATGTGACTTAGTTTCAAGTCCCAAGTTATTCACAACATCTTCACTGATTAGATTAGCTTGTGATCCACTGTCTACAAGAGTATCAACTTTAACATTATGTGTTATAACCCTTATGTGGAAAAGTTCATTCCTTTTACACTCATCATTTTCATCAACTGGTCTAGAAGAGCTAGAACTTGCAACAAAATTTATACCTCGGATTCCCATAGCTACAACTTGTGTCTCATCACCGGAATCTGATCCAAGATCCACTTGAATTGTCGCAGCTGTGGTATTCTTCCTTTCGTGGTTGGCAAACTTCTTTGGCTTCAAGTCAGGATGTAAGACCCAACAACGATCTTCATCATGGCCTACTTTCTTGCAATGCTTGCAAGTAGGCTTCTCCTTTCTTTTTGTGGTTGTCTTCTTCTCTTTCCTTTTCCCTACATCCTTTCTTTGCCAAGAATCTGTAGAAACACTATCACCAACATTCCCTTTACTTGATTCAATGTGAATAGCCTGTACACATACTTCATCAAAGTTAGAAGGATTTAGCATAAGAATAGTGTGCTTAAGATAAGAATGTAAACCATCGATATATTTTAGGAGTGTCTCTTGTGTATATAATGGAATACCCAAATTTAAAGATTTCTTACGAAATATTTGAGTATATTCTTGTACACTTTGACCTTTTGATTGCCTTAAACATTGCCAATTCATCATTTCTTGTTGCATGTAAGCTAAAGGGTAAAACTGTTGTTTTAATGCAATAACAAAATCATTCCACGAAGAGATTGTTTTACCACTTTTCTTAAGATCATCTCTAGTTCTGCTTTCCCACCATATGAGAGTTGTGCCTCCCAATTTGAGACTTGCTAGTTGGATCTTAGTTTCATCATCAACAATCTTTTGTATCCTGCAATAGACTTCTAATTGTCTCACCCAATTATCTATCTTTTCTGCATCTAATTCACCATCATAAGTGGGTAATTGAAACTTTACATATAACTTTAATAATGGCATATAAGAAGAATGATGAGTTTTTTTCTTATCCTTGGAGGAATGTACACTTGCTTCATTATTAGATGATGAGGATGAAGGAGAAGAAGGTTCCGAAGGTCCACCACCTCCAACTCCTCCTTCTGCTCTTACCAAAGATTCACCTTCTTCAACTTTTGGATTCCTTTGCTGACCTCTTTCATGGTAAATATCCTCTACCATGGCTTGCATCAATTTAAAGGCCTTGAAGAAATCATCTTCAGATTTGAAGGGACCCAATTTCCATGGCGAAGACATCTCTTGCTTATGCGGTCGCCTTTGAATCTCTGTGTCAAGAGCCTCAAGTTGGCCTTCTCCTCGCTTGAGTTTTTCTCTCGTGAGCATCCAATGCTTGCAATTCCTGTCAAACCTTCACAACCAAATGCTTTGATACCATAAAATTGATCCAAAAACGAAGGTATTATTGATAAATCGCAAGTTAGTTTAATGTACTTTTTGCATCGGATCGTTAAGAACGCGAAGTACGTAAACTTGTTATCTTGTTTGCGGAATATCAAATGTGACTTTTACTTGATGCTTATTAATGTATAAAGAGATCAGCCATTAATATACATGCTGCAAATGAAGAAAATAGAACAGCAAAACAGAAAGAGAAATAGAGACAAGAGGTTGATAACGGAGTTCACCAATCGTTGGCTATGTCTCTGGGCCCGCTTCCAAGTGGAGGACCTCTTTATTTCTCTTTAAAATGCTCAAAGTTCTCTTACAATGCTCTTTGTTGTTACATTACATGCTTCATGTCTGATATGCAAGACCTCCTTGCTCAAATTCATGGATGCACCATCAAAATCCTCTCAACAACATGAGAAAAATGCCTCTCAAAACATGAGAAAAGGACAAAATTTACAAACTGCTCCTTCAAAACCCTGCATCAAAAAGTCTCTCTTATGATCTCCCCATGGCCTCTAACGGGTCTGGTTTATAGAGATTTGAAGTTGGTAACCATCTCCCAACTTCCTCCCAAAATCTGGGCTCAAAAAGAGCCCAATATCTCTCAATAATGGGCAAAATCCATTAAATCTGCTTAAAAAATCATTAAGAAAATCACTACTATATGGTGAAAAACTCACATTTGTGCAAATATAGGGCTAAGCCCCCGAACTGGGCATGTTCCCCTGGTCTTATGGCACTCTGCATGGGATCAGGGCTCAAAATAGGGTTCTTTAAGTGGGCTAAGCCCCTTCTCATGCGCCCCCCCCCCCTGGTTTTATGGGATATCCCCAAGATCCTTGGGTTGGGGATTATCCCCTTGTGTGCCCATACACCTTTACAATACACTTTAATAAAATTAAAGTGGGTTATATTTCATAAGCACCATCAAGGGCCCATTGGTAAAAAGGACTTTGGCCAAGTCTTAGGCGCCTACCAAGAGGTCATGGGTTCAAATCCCATGAGCTCCATAACATTTTTCCACCAACCATTAACCAATACCATGGTGCCACGTGGTAGCCCATGACTGGGCCACATGGCACCCAACCATTTGCCAAACAAATGCCACTTGTCAGTTGTTGGTTGGATCACTGTCACTGACCAATCACCTTCTGTTGGACTGCCACTTGTCACCACTTGTCTCTGCCATGTCAGCACTATTGATGTCATGCTGATGTCATCATTTGACTGGACCTGTTGACTTTTTGCATGTTTGGGAAAATTATCAGAGTATGATAACTCTCGCATACAACGTTCGTTTGAGAAAGTAAATATATGTCCAGAATCAGGAGAACGAGTCGGATGCAATGGCATTGGTTTCATCCAATTCTAAGAACTTTGATTTTTGAGCATTTTCTGAGCCTGGGGAGCCTCCTGGATCATTCAGGTCTACAATATTAAATTGTAGAGGGCCTCATGGGACACAGTTGGACGTCTAGTGGGGCCTCACAAGACAAGGTTGGACAACCAACGAGGGCCTCCAGGGACACCCTATCGTCAACTTGCAAGTTCATCATGTATCACAATTTCTTAGAACCCCTCCTCGCACCTACAAATTCTAAGTATGGCCTCCTCTAAAAGATCCACCAATCCCCTGTGCAAGCTAGTAAAACCTCCAACTGAACAAAAACTCATAAATGAAGCTCCAATGGAAATCATGGGTGGATTCCCTTCTGGTCTAAGTTCCAATGGAAATCCTGAATGGATTCCCCCTCTTGTCTATCTAGGGTGGATATTGCACCATCGAAACCAAACCAATAGTGGAAGGGTTTTTTATGAAACCCCAATGAAAACACTAGCTACATTAGAACTCCAATAATATTTCAAATCATAATGTGAAATTGAGGCTCTACCCCTCCTTTTATCATTTCTCCGTGCCTTCTAGAATTTTCCCCTTTTTGGCCAAATCAAATGTAACTTTTAGAATTTTCCCCTTTTTGACTAAATCAAATGTAACCCTTATTTTCCCTCCAATTTTCACTTTAAGATTAAAATTCACTTTAATAATCCTTAAGTAACTTATTAATATAAAGTTACTTTATTTCCATAATGTCACTTTAAAAACATAACATCTCCTAACTAAGTGACATTAAATGACCCCCTTTTTACCCCTTTTTCTCCACTGAGAAGTCATGGAAGTCCCTTCTACTACAAAATGGGGACATGAAAAATCATCCCTTCCCAAATATTTCTTGTCCTCAAGCAATGCCATCATGACCTAGCGCTCCATCGACTGATCATATTGAAACTAAAAATGATACCAAGATCCCAAACCACCCAGAAAGAGGTGAAACATCCTCTGCTCAAGATGTGGTACGGTAATGTACTGACATCCGAGGTCTCCTGAAAACCACCCACAAGTAAGGACACCAAGGAACTGCTCTACTAGAGAACCAATCTCATGAAGGAAAAACCTGGCTCTCGCATGTCAATTGTCGCATTGTCTCCTACTGAAATCTCAGGGTCCCAAGCTATCTTCAGAAAGGAACCACCATGTTGATGTTGTGCCACTATGAACATAGTCTTTCAACCATCGTTCCCACTCTACATCCACAAGTTGTAATGTCTCAAAGGATCACATCCACTATCGAGGATCATACCCATCCAATGTATCCCAACTCTAAAATCAAACATCATAGAGAATTTTGTGTGGCCATAGACTGATAGGGAATCCACTACATCTCATCTCCAAGTGTCAAAGGGAAAATTCCTACTACTCCATCACCCTCGTTCTACTACAATCATCCAAGCATCATCTGGACAATCCCTCAACATATCATCCACAGAGTCCCTAGACACAAGAACCCCATAGAAGGTAAAGTCTCCAGGATCCCACACTATCCTGTAATACATGAAGCACCCTCTACTCATAACACTAGTTTGTAAGTTGAAAATACCAGTATACACCTTACTAGTCCTGATAAGCCAGGTAATCATAAGCTGCATAAATTCATCCATCTCCTCGGAAGACCACTCCTCCAAGCATCCACTCCTAAGACTCCCAAAAGTAAACTTCGTAAATTCAAAATTGTCACTCACATCTCCAATAGTAGTTGAAATGTCAAGAAATGTAATCCCAGGTTCCCACTCTAATACTAGAAGGGTACCACCATGTTGACAATGCAGTACTTTGATCATCATTGTCAGACCAATGCTCCCAGTTTGTGTCCTCCTCTCCTAGAACCCCAAGTTGAACTCCTTGAAGGGACTGAAACCAAGATCATGAATCCTCCCCTGTGAAGGTGTCTCAGTGAAGTCTAAATCTACAAATCCACGACTTTCCTTGAGTCTTCCTTTCCATATAGATAAATCCTCAGCCTCCCCTCTCCTAACATCCCAAAAATAAAGAAGAACAATCACTATCACAACTTTGTCGATCATCATCATTTGAATCAACCTATCACTCAAATGAATTCTTGAATCCCACCACCAAATTGGAAGCCTACCACTCCTAATCCCTGTTAGATGTTGTTGTGCCATATTGATAACTATTGGTGTCAAAATGAGCCAACTCTTTGGTGTGCCATCATCTGGTGAAAACCTAGTAATAGGAATCAACTATGTACCTACTAATCTATTTGGCTCTTGCCAAACTACACTGGATAATATGTTATCTCAATCACCATCAATGTACCCAAGTAATCTGTGGATTCTAAAAACCTCCCTATAAAATAGTCATGTCACTTGCGGTGCCTCATACTCTTTCAAGTACCCATAATTCCCTACTAAAGGTGAATCACACATATCCCTCATGCTCCTCTCCCTAAGCATGGGCTCAAAAAATACCTATGTGTGACCTCCATAGTGGATAATTCCATCCACCACTCTGTCAGATGGCATCTTTGAGAATTTATCCAATACAATCTATACCTCCTCCTATGCTCCAGTCACATAGCCCAAATGAAATAACTTTGAGATGAATATAATCCTACCTGCCTTACTCATCTGACTCAGGTTAACCCTCCACATCCTACTGAATATACTATTGGAATCAGAAAATAGCACTATATGCCACTTCCTGAAAGACTAGAAAGTTCCAGGTGTGTTATTCAACCCCAATGGTATGACAAAGGAATCAAGGTAACATATGAGGGTGATCTTGTGGGTATCTTTCTCTCTGCCCCTACTATGATGATATACTAATCAAATATCAATCTTCTAGGAATATTCTTCTCCATGAGGCTCGTTCATCCTCTCATCGATCCTAGGTGAACCAAACTGAATGATATGTTTGAAATCCTTGTATGAAGGTATCCCTAGGGGAAATATCCCAAAAACCTATTACACACTATTGTACACCACTCTATACTATTGTATACCATTGCACACCATTTTATCATCATGTACTACCATGTATCCTATATGTGCCATTGTATAAATCACTCTACTAATATCAACTGAACATGGATCCCAGAGTGATGTATCCACATTTGTCCTATTCTCAATCCCTCAATCAATCGGTGCATATGATTCCTTCATTGTTGCTCCACAAGGACTTATCTTAACTACTTCCTATGTAGCTAAGCCTTGAGCCAAAAGAAACAGCTCATGATCCCTGCAATGCAAAATAGGTGTACGGTCAAAACCCTTTGTGTCAAACATTTCCTCAAATACATGCAACTATGAATGTTCCTCATGCGGGATCATCATAAGAGGCTCCTTCCTCATATCATGAGTGCCACTCATGCTCTCATGTGTCACTACTACTAAATATAATGGAGTATTTTTTGTTTTCAATGATGAATATTTTTCTATGCTACGTTGGTAACAAAGCTCCTCAATCTCCATTTCCTTGTCTTCACTGAACTTAAGAGCAAGGTCCCTATCCATGAACAGCTGCAAGTAATCATATTTCATGTTTTCTAGTGCTTCTTTGATGATGCACTAGTAATCCCATTAGCAACTCCTTTTTGTCTCTCCTCCATCTGAGTCTTCCACATAAGATATTCAATAAATTTTTGAGTACCATATGCCCTTGTCAACACTTACACAATTTTGTCTTCCTCGACCAATAATCGATCCTTCAAATCTTGCTATGCTAGGGGTATTTGTTCAAGATCATCATCATATTGAGGTAAATCCATGTCCTCCTCACCATCAGAATCATATAGGAAATATGGTATTGAATCCTCATCGTGTGTAGGTTTTATCATGCTTGAACCATCCCCATCATACACATTGTGCACAGTGGAAGATGTTGGGTCCTCAACATCAACCGCTTGGGAAAAATCCTCATAAGGTGTTGCATCCTTGTCTTTTGTCGATTCCTATACCCGTCTAATACACTAGTGTCAACAACCTCATCGGTTAGTTCTGATGATGTATCTTAGGCTGTTTTTTGGTGTTCCTTTATGCATACATCCTTAATATGGATAGATGCATGCTCCTCCACCTATCTGTCATGCTTGTCTTCCTTCACTTTCTACCCTGTGATTTTCAATGAAGCCTTGGTCTGAACCATAGGCTAGTTCCAATTATTGATGGCGATATAATCCTCTAATGACGAAACAGTATGGATATCATCATTGATATTCTCATACTCGTCGTAGTAAGCCATGTGTTCTTTATATGCCTCCCACAACACTGGATACTTTAAAAATGATGCTAGTTCATTCCGATATTTTGCTATGGATTCCTTATTTGTTTTCATCTTTTCTTATCCACACAGGCCAGAAAGATCGCCAGCTCTGATACCACTATAATTTCCCCAACTAGGATGGATGGAAATATTATGTTTGTTGTTGAAATGATTGCTTCTCTTTGTTTAATTTTATCAAACACTTTGTTGGAAATGCCTTACAACAGTTTGCATATGTCTCATAAGTAGGAATATTGTTAAACAAATCACATGCATCCATTACATAAATAATTGAGAATATAAACATGGAATATTTATTATGGTATGAGAACCCAAATGACAATAATACAAAGTTCACTAATGGATATCACAGTAGTTGTTAAACCCTCCTGGACACAACAAATCTACTGGTTGCAAGAAACTGCAATATATACTAACAAAGAACAAATCAAGAAACATGTTGTTTCCAAAACCTCCTCAATATATATACTATTTTGACTCTCATACCTCATCGATGTTGTCTCGATCTGCCCCTGAATACTCATAAATATGACCTCCCATACCTAACTCATGTTTGTAATCTTAAATTGCAGAGGGCCTCTTTGGATGCAACTAGACATCTAGCGGACCCTCGCTTGACAAGGCTAGACAACTAGTGAGGGCCTCGCGAGACACCTTATGATCAACCTGCAGGGTATTCCTGTATAACGGTTTCTCAAAACTCCTCCTCGCACCTACAAATTATGAGTACGGCCTCCTCTAAAAGATCTGCCAATCTCTTGCACAAGCCAATAAAACCTCCAACTTAATACAAAATCCCAAATGAAGCTCCAATGGAAATATGGGTGGATTCCCTTCTTGTCTAAGCCCCAATGGAAATCTTGAATGGATTCCCCCCCTTGTCTATCTAGGGTGTATATTGCACCACCAAAACCAAACCAATAGTGGAAGGATTTTTCCCGAAACCCCAACGAAAATGTTGGCTACAAGATCACTCCAATAAAATATCAAATCATAATGCCAAAGTGAGGCTCTACCCCTCCTTTTACCCTTTCTTCGTGCCTTCTAGAATTTTCCCCTTTTTGACCAAATCAAATGTAACTTCTAGAATTTTCCCCTTTTTGACCAAATCAAATGTAACTTCTAGAATTTTCCCCTTTTTTACTAAATCAAATGTAAGCGTTATTTTCCCTCCAATTTTCACTTTAATATTAAAAGTCACTTTAATAATGGTTAAGTAACTTATTAATATAGAGTTACTTTATTTTCATAATGTCACTTTAAAAACATAACATCTCCTAACTAAGTGGCATTAAATGACCCTCTTTTTACTCCTTTTTCTCCACTGACAAACCACAGAAGTCCCTTCTACTACAAAATGGGGAAACCCAAAAATGGGGACATGACAAATCCTCCCTTCCCAAAGATTGCTTGTCCTCAAGCAATGACATCATGACCTGGCACTCCATCGAACAATCCATATTGAAATTAAAAATGATTCCAGGATCCCAAACCACATAGTCAGAGGTGAAACATCCTCCACTCAAGCCGTGGTACGGTAATGTACTGACATCTGAGGTCTCATGAAAACCACCCACAAGTAAGGATACTCGATGTTGTAACAGCTCGATCAACCCACCAAGGAACTGCTCTGCTAAGAACCAATCTCATGAAGGAGAAACCTGGCTCTCACATGCCAATTGTCACATTATCTCTTACTAAAATCTCAGGGTCCCAACCTATCCTCGAAAAGGAACCACCATGTTGATGTTGTGCCACTATGAACATAGTTGTCTGACCATCATTCCCACTCTACATCCACAAGTTTTAATGTATCAAAGGATCGCATCCACTATCGAGGATCATACCCATCCAATGTATCCCAAATCTAAAATCAAACATCATAGAGAAGTCTATGTGGCCATAAACTGATAGGGAATCCACTACATCTCATATCCAAGTGTCAAAGGGAAAATTCCTACTACTCCAGCACCCCAATTCTACTACAATCATCCAAGCATCATCTAGACAATCCCCCAACATATCATCCACAAAGTCCCTAGACGTAAGAACCCCGTAGAAGGTAAAGTCATCAGGATCCCACTCTAGCATGTAATACATTAAGCACCCTCTACTCATAACACTAGTCTGTAAGGTAAAAATATCAGTATGCACATGACTACTCCTGATAATCCAGGTAATCATAAGCTGCATAAATTCATATATCTCCTCATAAGACCACTCTTCCAAGCATCCACTCCTAAGACTCCCAAAATTAGGAAAGCCAAAATAGCCGCTCACATCTCTAATAGTAGTTGAAATGTCAAGAAATGTAATCCCAGGCTCCCACTCTAATCCTAGAAGGGTACCACCATGTTGACAATGCACTACTTTGATCATCAATGTTATACCAATGCTCCCAGTATGTGTCCTCCTCTCCTGGAACCCCAAGTTGAGTTCCTTGAAAGGACTACAACCACTATCATGAATCCTCCCCTGTGAAGGTGTCTCAGTGAATTCTAAGTCTGCAAATCCATGGCTGGCCTCAATTCTTCCCTTCCATATGGATAAATCCTCAGCCTCCCCTCTCCTGACATCCCAAAAATAAAGTAGAACAATCATTATCACAGTTATGTCACTCATCATCATCTGAATCAATCTATCACTCAAGTGAATTCTTTTGTTCCCACCACCAAATTGGAAGTCCACCACTCCCAATACCTGCTAGTTGTTTTTGCACCATATTGATAACTATCAGAGTCAAAATGAGCCAAGTCTTTGGCATTCCATCATCTGGTGGAAACCTAGTAATAGGAATCAACTATGTACCTACTAATCTATTTGGATCCTGCCAAACTACACTAGGTAATATGCTATCTTGATCACCATTAATGTACCCAAGTAATCTGTGGAGTCTAAAAACCTCCATGTAAAATAGTTTTGTCACTTGTGGTGCCCCATACTCTTTCAAGTACCCATAATTCCCTACCAGAGGTGAATCACACCTATCCCTCGTGCTCCTCTTCCTAAGCATGGGCTCAGAAACTACCTGTCTGTGACCTCTATAGTGGATAATTCCATCCACCACTATGTAGTTGGCATCTTTGATAATTGATCCAATACAATATGGACCTCCTCATGTGCTCCAATCAGATAGACCAAATGAAATAACTTCAACATGGCTATAATCCTACATGCCTTACTCATCTTACTTAGGTGAACCCTCCACATCCTACCGAATATACTATTGGAATCAGAAAATAGCAATAGATGTCATTGTCTGCAAGACTGAAAAGTGTCAAGTGCGCTAGTCAACCCCAATGGTATGACCAAGGAATCAAGGTAACATTTGAGGGTGATCTTATGAGTATCTTTCTCTCTATCCCTACTTTGATGATATCCTAATCGAATATCAATCTTCTAGGAATATTCTTCTCCATGAGGCTTGTTCATCCTCTCATCCATCCCAGGTGAACCAAACTCAATGATATGTCTGAAATCCCTGTCTAGAGGTCTCCTTGGGGGAAACATCCCAAAAACCCACTGCACACCATAGCACACCACTATATACTATTGTATACCATTTCACACCATTGTATAATCATGTACTACCATGTATCCTATATGTGATATTATATCAATCACTCTACTAATATCAACTTAACATGGATCCCAGAGTGATGTATCCACATTTGTCCTATTCTCAATCCCTCAATCAACTGGTGCATACACTTCCTTCCTGGTTGGTCCACAAGGACTTCTCTTAACTACTTCCTATGTAGCTAGGCATTGATCCCAAATAAACAACTCATGATCCCTGCAATGAAAAATAGGCGTACGGTCAAAACCCTATGTGTCAAACCTTTCCTCAAATATATGCAACTATGAATGTTCCTCGTGCGGGATCATCGCAAGAGGCTCCTCCCTTAGATCATGAGAGACACTCATGCCCTCATGTGTCACTACTGCTAAAGATGATGGAGTATATTTTTTTGTCAATGATGAATATTTTTCTATGCTACGTTGGTAAAAAATCTCCTCGATCTCCCTTTCCTTGTCTTTAGTGAACTTAAGAGCAAGGTCCCTATCCATGAATAGTTGCAAGTAATCAAATTTCATATTTTCTAGTGCTTCTTTGATGATGCATAATTGAGCACTAGTAATCCCATTAGCAACTCCTTTTTGTCTCTCCTCCATCTGATTCTTCCACATAATATCTTCAATAAACTTATGAGTACCATATGCCCTTGTCAACACTTGCACAATTTTCAATTCCTCGACCAATAATCGATCCTTCAAATCTTGCACTGCTAGGGGTATTTGTTCAATCTCATCATCATGTTGAGGTAAATCCAAGTCCTCCTCACCATTGGCATCGTACATGAAATATGGTACTAAACCATCATCGTGTGTAGGTTTTATCACGCTTGAATCATCCCCATCATATGCATTGTGCAGAGTGGAAGATGTTGGATCCTCAACATCAACCGCTTGGGAATACTCCTTATAATGTGTTTCATTCTTTTCTTTTGTCAATTCGTATACTTGTCCAACACACTAGTGTCAATAGCCTCATCAGTTATTTTTTATGATGTATCTTAGGCTATTTTTTGGTCTTCCTTTATGCATACATCCTTAATATGGCTAGATGCATGCTCCTCCACCTGTCCTTCCTGCTTGTCTTCATTCACTTTCTACCCTGTGATTTTCAATGAAGCTTCAGTCTGAACTCTAGGCCAGTTCCCATTCTTGCTAGCGATATAATCCTCTAATGACATAACAGTCTGTATCTCCTCATTGAGCTTCTCATACGAATCGCAGTAAGCCATGTTTTCTTCATATACCTCCCACAACACTGGATACTTTAAAAACGATGCTAGTTCATTATGATATTTTGCTATGCTTTCCTTATTTGTATTCATGTTTTCTTATCCACACAAGCTAGAAATATCACCATCTCTAATACCACTATAATGTCCCCAACTAGGATGGATGGAAATATTATGTTTGTTGTTGAAATGATTGTTTCTCTTTGTGTAATTTTGTCAAACACTTTGTTGGAAATGCCTTACAACAATTTGCATATGTCTCATAAATAGGAATATTGTTAAACACATCACATGCATCCATTACATACATAATTGAGAAGATAAACATGGCATATTTGTTGTGGTATGAGAACCCAAATCATAACAATACAAATTTCACTAATGGCTATCACAAGAGCTATTAAACCCTCTTGAACACAACAGATATACTAGTTGCAAGGAGCTGCAATATCTACTAACAAAGAACAAATCAAGAAACTTGATGTTTCCAAAACCTCCTCAAGCTATATACTACTCTAACTCTCATGCCTCATCAATGTTGTCTCGATCTTCCCTTGAATAGTCACTGCAAAAATATGGCTTCCCATACCTAACTCAGATCTGCAATCTCAATTTGTAGAGGGCCTCGTGGGATGCAACTAGACATCTAACAGACCCTCACGTGACAAGGCGAGAAAACCAGTGAGGGCCTCATGGGACACCCTGTGATCAACCCACAGGTTCGTTCTGTATAACAGTTTCTCAAAACCCCTCCTCGCACCTAAAATTATGAGTACGGCTTCCTCCGAAAGATTTGCCAAACTTCTGTGCAAGCCGATAAAACCTTCAACTGAATACAAACTCCCAAACGAATCTCCAATGGAATTATTGGGTGTATTCCCTTCTCATCTAAGCTCCAATGGAAATCCTGAATGGATTCCCCCCCTTGTCTAGCTAGGGTGGATATTTCACCACCAAAACCAAACCAATAGTGGAAGGATTTTTCTCGAAACCCCAACTAAAACGTTGGCTACAAGAGCACTCCAATAAGATATCAAATCATAATGCCAAAGTGAGTCTCTACCCCTCATTTAATCCTTTCTCCATGCCTTCTTTATGAATTTCATGATATCCTTCATGCATGTCATGATTAACCATGTCGAGGAATCTATGCAGTAAATAGAACAACCTACAAGATGTTGCAAGTTGGGTATTATTGGTCGACCTTACATAGAGATGCTAAACAATACACCCTACATTGTGATGAATGAAAAAGGATGGGGAAGCCTACAAAGATAAATGAAATGTCATTGCATCCACATATATCTTTGGAACCATTTGACAAGTGGGGAATGGACTTCATAGGCCTAATTGATCCACCTTCTGGGTAGAAGAAGCACATACTAGTATGTACTGATTATCTAACCAAGTGGGTTGAAGTGAAGGCTATGAAGGATTCCATAGAGAAAAATGTAGTTGCATTCCTCCAAGAATGATAATTCTAAATATTTGGGTATCCTAGAGAGATATTCACATACCACAGAGCTCAGTTCAAATCCAGACTCATTGAAAAAATCATATAGCAGCATCACATCTGTCACATAAATAAACTCCCTATCGTCCACAATCAAATGGACAAGCTGAAGTCACCAGCCGATAATTGGAAAAAATCCTCACCAAGACAGTGAGCATGAATAAGAAGAATCGGTCAAAGAAACTCATAGAATAAGTATGAGTGTACAACATCACATCAAAGACTACCACAAGGCCTACACCCTTTAAGTTAGTCTACGGTAAGAAATCCATGCTCCCTATTGAGTGTGAATAACATAAATTGAGAAAAGAATATGAATTGGATATGGATATACCATCAGCATAGAAAGAAATATTGAATCAACTAAATTCCTTAGATGAGTACAAGATGTAAGCACCCTTCAACATCGAAGTAGTGCAGGTACAAAGAAAAAATTAGCATGAAAAAAAAATCAAGCATGGGAAGTTCAAGGAAGGGAACTGGGCCCTACTATTTGATTCAATATTCAAGGCCTTCAAAGGAAAGTTGATGATCGGGTGGATATGGCCCTACATTTTTTAAAGATGTCACGATAATGGTTCAGTCCAGATCATAACCATAGATGAAGAAATAATCCCCTTCTTAGTAAATGGATTCAGGCTCAAAGTCTATAATAATCCAATAAAAAGGGAAGAGTTTACGATAACAATGACGGCACAAAATATGGATGTGATTGGTAGCATAGATGCTCTCAATCCATCCAAATTATAATACATGATAGAAAGAAAAAAGAAAAGAAAAAATGAACAAAATACCTAGATGAAATCCTCATTGAGGCGTCTAGGACATGTCTTTGATTGACAACCTCCATGGAAGCATTCTCAAATCTATGAAATAAGGAAATTTCCTCATCAAGAAAAAATCCCAGAGGCTTGATGAGGCAGAAAACTGGTGAAAACTAGTGATGGCACATTTGTCTTAAGAAAAAATAAAATAGAGAAAGAAAAAAAAAGAAATAAATGAATTGGTTTTATAATGTTTTTTTTGTAGGTATCAAAGGACTCCATCTCATCAACCACCTACACGGGAAACAAGGAATTAGAAACCAAAAGGAACTTGTCAGTAATGAATCCTCCACAACAATAAAAAGAAGTAAGCATTTTCTGCAATTCCACCCATCATTTCCCATACCTAACACTTTCCATCCTATCATACATAAATTACCCTTATTTCCCTTCATTAACTTACACTTTAAATTTCCCAAGTTTTCTTTTTGTTTATCCCTATGTTCCAAGAAAAATGATCTATAGGATCATCTACAAATTCCTACAGGATCATTCCTAATAAATGGAAGCTAGGTTTCCATTGAAAAAAAAATAACTATCAACACCAGCATCATCACTATCAGCATCAACACCTCTACTATCACTATCCATACTACTAGGATCATAAAAATACTAGCCTCTGGACTGCATAAAATGAATTCTACAGGATCCCATGTATCCTATAGAAATTATTACAGCAATAATAAAAAAATTACAACAAGAAAATCTAGGAAATACAAAGGAATTCCATCACTACAGAAGTCTTCAACTGGGTCAACCAGCAAAGGAAGAAAAACAATAAATATACTTCATTTCTACAAGAATTTTGTTCATGTAACACAACTCCAGAGACTTGTTCTATGCAAAATTTACAGTAACTTGCATCAATTAAATGTATAACACAATTCAAATACATGCAAAAATCGGCGCTCCCACAATGGTAACCTATGGTAATCGCTTATATTTCCTCTCTCTTAAAACTTCCATTTAGCAACATACAAGGTTAAACACATGCATATTATATATGGTCAAATATATAAAATATATCAAGGGTGATGAGAACAAGGACATCCTCATATGTCACGTCAAGGGGGGAGGAATAATTCATGGGTGAATGGTATTGAAACATTAGTCAAGTATAGAATCATCCCAACCAACTAAAGATCACATAAACATGAGTTCATGAGTACAATAGCCATCATATCGACAATTTGGATAAGACAGGAGTTAAACCCGAAATTCGGGCATAAGTGTGAGTAAGTAAATGTTTTGGTCACCATTTCAAATTGTTACAAAACATAAGGGACTCTCTAGCAGTGAAATGTGATCAGGAGTACGAGTTAGAAGGTCAGGATAGATGGAAAAGAACTCATCTAGATAAAACAAGGTTTGCTCCAAAGAAACATGGTTTGGTACATGAAGGTAGCTATCGAAATCCTCCTCACCAAGAATTTCTCACTCCCTCGAATTTTCCTTAGACTGCTATTAAATTTTTGTTTTTTAAATTCCATATGGTCGAAATCATTTTGCTCAATCTGCATAATTTTCCTGAGCAATGCTCTGCAATCCTGTAGAAATTAGTATGCACATTTATGTAGAGATTGTTTACACAATCCTATAGAAACTCCTTGATAAAACACCCCCTTCCTTGATGTCACATTTGAATACCTTGTCGAAGCCCTAAATTTATCAGTAATTGTTGTGGGAAACCCTTGGCTCTAAACCACTAAAAGTCTCCTGAAGAATAAAGATTGAGGTTTTTTTTTTTTCTTCTCTTCTTGTACATTGCCTCCTACGTGAAAGGATAGCCCATATTTTTCCTTTCAAATCTCTTCTCCTTTGGAAACATTCTTTCTGCATGTGACTTCTATACATCAGTGAGTAACCATTTCTAGAAACCATGGGAGCAGGGTTCAATAAAAGGGAACCAACTGAACCATCAATAATTTATGATAATCTGAAAATTGTGGAGATATTTCAAAGAAGCAATTGGTTAGGTTACTTTGAAAGATTTATGGGTTTTGATGATGAAATTGATTTACAGTTTGTACTTAATTTTCAGAACATCCAAGAAAAAGAATATGTATCAACATTGAGAGGTATGGTGCTCAGGGTCAATGAAGCATTTATCAGCAAGGTATCTAACCTGTCAATGGGTATTCCTTCGAATAAGGTGGAAATAAAAGAGGCTATCAATGCCTAAAAGTCATATTTTCACCCAAATGAAAAGACACTAGAAGATAAAAATGGAATCAATAGATAAATCCTCCCTCACCCTTGGCCAGAAGTGGCCTATCACATAATAAAATATGTCACTTGTGAGGGGAGGATGAGTGTACTATATGCATATCATTTCAGACTTCTCCATCAGCTTGGGCAGTGTTCCAACCAAGAACCAAACAAGAAGTTAAGTCTCCCTTATTTTCTCCTTCAATCCTTGAAGGAGATGAGCATCAAGGTAAAAAAGGGAAAGCATTATGTATTGGCCCACCATGGGATCAACAAGCTAATGGTATCAAATTCCTTAAGAAGACTAAAATACAAAGTTCTATGGGTAGATTTTGTGGACATGGATCAACAAGAATTCTTGGGAGTACAGGTAGAGATGAGTCAATAAGAAAAGGAGAGGTATGATAAACCTAAGAAGATAACCAGACTTAAGCCCTCAAAATAGTAGAAAAATAAGACACAAAAGGTAGAGGGGGAATAAAAGGAGTTGGTTGACACTTTGACAACACTAAGAACCCCTTATGTCATCCCAATAAATATCACAGGTGTTGAACATGTTCATCCTAGAAGGAGAAGGTCCTATAGGGTCAGAAAGAGCCAGAAGTAGGACAGCCCAAAGCTAATCACACCACTTTCCACTCATCCCAATTTAAGAAATCAAAAGAATCCCCTAGCCCAAAAGTATTAAAAGGATCCCAAGGAAAATCACTCCAGGGAGAAGCATCAACCACATAAGAGAAACCACTACCAATTGAGGGGACTTCCAAAACTAAGACTCTAGTTGAAAAACTTATTTACGCCACCTTGTTGGAATTGGATAAATCCAAGGTTGAAGTTATAAAATAGAAGAGGATGGTAGAAAACAACAAAGGAAAGAAAAAGGAATAATCCCCTCAAGAAATGGAGAAACAACATCAACACCTACAAGAGAAATTCTAGATCATGACCATGCAGAAAATTGAATATAGTTAGAAACTAAGGGTGGAAATAGGAAACTAAAACAAAAATTGGATGAAGCAAAGAGAGAACTAGTTGGTAGGAATGAAAATATAGAGATCATGGAAGCTTCAATAAATACCATATCCCAGGTTTCCCTAGAGATGTTGGAGTGCAGGTAGCCTTCTAGGGTATATGCATTGTTCCTTAAAGAGAAATGGCACAAAAATCAAATTACAAATCTGGACCAACTCATAAGATACAACCTTGACACACCCAAATATTTCTTGGATGCCTACCAATATTGTAGTATGGAAGAAAAGGAAAGGATGTGTGAGTTCTACTTACACAACATCATTCTCCAACACCACTACAAATGGAACTCAAATCCATATGTAGAGGATGTTCAAATGATGGCCTTGGCATCCTAGATAAGACACAAAGATATGAGGGCAGTAGAGATGAAAAAGTACAAGGAGGATGAATTTCAAAGCCCGTTATGGATTAGAGTTGAAGCAGTTATGCTAGGAAATGTCATATAAATCCATATTAGCCTCTCCATAGACAAAGAAATAGTTACAATATGGAAATCCAAGCAAAGAGAATAAATGGCTCACCTAGATGATACACTAAGATTCTTAGGTGAGGAGGCAACAGAAACTTGCCAAAGGAGGTGGCACTCCTTGCCTGAAAACCTACATATTAGAGACCCTCATTTCCCCAATTCTACATATTTCCTTCCTAAGAACACCGTGTTACAAGGAGGCACTAATAAAATTGAAAACAAATTGGATTGTACTAAGAATGAACCCCCCTCTCATTCTTCATATGGCACCAATGGATGACCTCAACAAGGAAAAGGGAGAAGAGGAGTGGGCTCAAAGACCCTATTGCAAATTCTCTTTTTCTTGCAAGTTAGCATGTCATCAATTAGTCTTTTATTTCTCTTGAAGGATTAATATAGTTATGCATGGTAATCTATGATTTCTTTCAAACTATTATTAAATGTTAAGCTTCAGCAAGTCTCCTATAGAAAGGGTTGGCAGCCTATTGGGATGCTCAGTATTATATTCTCAAGGAAAAAAATGTCAGTTCTACCTCATTATATTTCAGTCTATCTTTGTCAATGCTTTGGATGACTTTTGCAAGCCTCTTGAGACTCTTTTGGGCATCATGTAGAAGTTTCTTATAGGACTATTACAATTCCTATAGAAACTTCATGTAGGGTTGTTTTATCTCAAGTTTCTCAATTTTCTCAATTATCTTTTTCATGAAATTAGAAATATACAATAAGATAACATATGGCTTGATGTTGACTGAAGGGTTAGGCATAAATTGGTTCATTTAGTCTACGCAATAGTTTAGCTTCTTGATGAAATTCGTGTCATGCAATAGAATTAGTTTCCATGCTTTATAATTAGTTTACTCTTTTCATAGTTCAGTGTGCTTTCTTTCATGCCAATAGACTAGATTTCTTTTACTGAATATAGATTAGCATTTTGTTCAAGTTGATATGCTTTCATTCATGCAAATAGATTAAAGTATTTTTTTGCAACTCAGATTCCTACATAATTTTCATGCATTATCCCCTTGATCAATCTCAGACCTAGACTTTTATCAGTGCATTCAGCATATACTTTTCACAACACCTCTTAAGTTTGTATGAACCCATATTTGGCAAGTAAAGTAACAAGCCAAGGATGCAGTAGAATAATTGTTGTTATTCCTAGGAAAACCAATCATGACATGAGGACTTAGGCTAATAATATTATATTATTTCATTAGCTTCTACCCTTTCCTCAATCTCTTATCCCCCTTTCCCTCTCAAGGAATCATGTCCCCCCATATTATTTTGTTTGACTTGGTCTGCAATGTATTTTATTAATGATGTTGTATGTACAAATTACAATATAGTCTCTTTGGTCTTTGATCATCATAGGCTCTTTGGACCAAAAAAATTATAGTAACTCCATCCCATAAACATATTGGCTCACCAGCCTATACATTACATGCACATGTATATTTAAAAACTAGGGTCCAAATTGGGGTATAACATTCCCCTCTCCTGTATTTATGCACTATCCTCATTGCATTTTATACAAATGTACCATAAAAAAATATTCAAAATTTTGTGGGTACTCCTCCTGCATGGTGTCCTCATGCTCCCACATAGCATCTTTAGGACCATAGTAGGTTCATGGAAGCTTTTCCATTCCGATGGATCGATTCTAGAGCACCTTGATCTTCCTATGCAATAAGCACACTCGATGGACCTATAAGTTTCCCTCATGCTCCACCTGGATCATAGTGAAATCAATTACGTGGTTAGGATTAGGAACATACTTTTTAAGCAAAGACACATGAAACACACTATGAATGCACATGGATGAAAGCAATGCAAACATGTATGCAACAAGGTCGATTCTCTCTAGAATCTCAAACAACCCACAATATATTGTTGCCAATTTTGAGTATCCCCCCAATTGTTGAACTCTTTTTAGCCTTTAATTTTAAGAATACATGCTCGCCCACTCTAAATTTTTTGTGTGTTATACCTTTTTTTACATAGCCATTTTTCCTATCCTATGCATTATTTAAATTAAGTTTGATATTTACCATATTCTCTTCCATTTCCTTGAGCATCTTTAGCCAAAAATGACTCTATCCACTAGGTTGTCCCAGCTCACTGGCATGTTGCATTTCCTTCCATACAAGGCTTCAAACAAGCTCATATTCAACGATTCTAGATACACATTGTTATAATAAAATTCAAAAAAATGAAGATAGTATTCCCATCTATAAGCCTTGTCCACTACATACATCCTCAACATATCTTCAATCACCTAATTTACCCTCTATGTTTTCTCATCTGAATTTGGATGATATGTTGTACTAAAATTCATTTTTTTCCCAAATCATTTAAATAACCCTTTCCAAAATTTTGATATGAACTTGGGATCTGTTGTCGTCCTAATACACACTTGCAAACGTGAGCTAAGTCCGACTCACTTAGTGTGTCCTTGGAGGCACAATGCCTAGGTTCAAATCCCACACTGTCACTTTGACTTGAACCTCTTCCATCTAGGCTCACTCCCAAGGAAGCCAAGAGGGGTAATCCCCAGTTTCTAGATTAGTTTTAGAGTTAAGTTCTAGGAGCTAGTTTTAATTTTTTAAGGCTTGGGGGATTCTAACCTAAGATGCACAAGCAGCAATGCAAGATGCAAGGGTTAGTATGTCAAGCAAGACCTTTTCCTAGGGAAACTAAGACTAGTGCCTAAGATTGGGCAAGGGGTCAACTAAAGTTAAAGGGGGTTTCTTTACAAGTATGATTACAATATTACCTACAAAAGAATAACTTAATCAAATAAATACTAGATACAAGATTTACAATTAGAAGATGCTAGAATACAACAAACAAGCTAACCACTTTACTTATTATGTGTTTGTGCAGGATATAAAGAGATCAAAGCATCATGTAACATTTATGAGATCATCATCAATAAATCATCATCAAAGAAGATTAAGCACAAGTATTAAAGATGAAAGACAACCACTCTTAATTGTTAAACCCACGAAAGTTTTAGAGACTTAGGTCCAAGGTTGAGTTATTAAGCTTTCTTAGGATTATTAAGTTTTATTAAGCTTTCACCAAAGCCTCCTCCCCCTATTTCCAAATAACTGTTGGATGCTCAATAAGTGTTGCCACCCTAGCTTTTCAGGTCAGCCCGAAAGAAAGAGTTCTTACGGAAAGGACGCATCATGTGCGTCGTGAGACCATCCTCAGCCTACACCTTTCGTTGCCCCTCAATCCCCGTTTTAGATGGTGAAGATGGTGGTCTAAGGTACCCTAAAGAGTCTATTAAGTTATTATATGAATTAGGTGGACTTTTAGGAGTGTTTTGGAGTGTTTTAAGAGTTGTATGACACTTTTAAAGAGTGATATTGTGACTTGGCCGAAACTCACTTCAGCCTTAGAGATGTGTTGATTAAGTGTAAGAGATTAAGAGCATTAACACATATATGATATGTGAGAGCAAGTCACTTAGATGCACAATTAAATAGCTTGCAAAGTAAAGAGATAAAGTGTGAGGGAAAGAACAACTTACCAACAAGATGAAAAGAGAAACACACTTATCTAATGATTGAGAGAATTAAGATATGAGCATTAAGTGTGAGAGAGAAAAATAAATTTAAGTGTTTTCCTACTTATCAACTTATGAATTAAGTTACTTAGAGCATATGGCAAATGGCATTAAAGAGATCTATGCAATAAAGAAGAACATCGATCACTTAATGAAGCAACTAACATTAAGGATTATGGATCTAAGCATGTAACATAAAGATAAACATGTGTAGTAAACTAAGCATGCATGAGATCTAGTTAACTTGATTATGAGGCCCAATAGGCTTAAGCTAGAGAATTATTAAGTGTTAGATCTAGATCTAGAATATTTAGAGCATTAACAATTATATATCCAACCACAAATTAAACCCTGACCCAACCTTTTGGGGTATTCCTCTCCCAAATAGGTAGGCAATTAATTAGCTTTCTTAAATTAGAAGAATATTTATAAAAGAGAGAGAAGCAAGCAAACCAAGAAGAGGAAACAAGAGAGAGAGAGAGAGAAGCAAAACAAGAATCCAACAAGCAAACCCTAACCCCGCGTCTTAGGGTTTGAGAGATACCCATTATCTCACAAACCCTCACGTCCTAGCTCAAAAGGCAAAAATCAAGAAAGGAAAATCAATATATAAGCTAAATCCTAACTACCCCAAGGCTCACACATGGGAGGAGGCCGTACCAATCCTTCTCCCACAACTATGAGCCACTACAAGCAAGAAAACGAGAAAAGAAATGACAAAAATGCTTAGAAATTGAAGAAGGAAGGTTGAAAAATAGCTACCAATCCCTTGGGGGATCTTTCAGTGTTGTGTGGATGCCTTTGGGTAGCCAAAACCCCTCTCAACCAAATCTAAACCTGCAAAAACCAGCAAGATATCCTTGTTGGAAATGCTACACACAACCAATATAGTCAAGAAAAACTTTTGCCTTTTTAGGGCAAAATATTTTCTTAAGAAAAATTTATAAATTTGGATTAAAAATGACCTATCTTACTAAGCTATGCTAGCTGAAATATTGATGGAATGAACAGAAATATAGAAGAAGAGTAAGAGTGAGAAATAAATGGAGTTTGAGTGTGTCTCAAGGGAGCCTTCTTTCTTGAGGTTGTCCCAATGAAACCCTTGACGCTAAACCTGAAAAAACCTTGAGCAATGATGGCATACAATAGACAATATGTTGCATATACTAATAAGATGACATTTCAATCCTATCTAGCATATCAAGATACATAGACCTACAAGCATGTGCATTACTAGATCTACCAAAATAACATTTTACCTTAGCATCCAAAGATGCAATCACCAAACAAAATCTTAGAACAAGTTTACCTCATGTGTATGGCAAGAAGAAGCATGTGTATAACTCTTCCAATAATACTCCAAAGTTTTATCTTTATTACTCAAGAAGAAGAATCTTGAAGAAAACTATCTCCAAAACCCTAAAGAGCAAGAGAACGAAAATGATGAATGAAAGAGAGAGAGAGAGAGGGTAAGAAATCAAGTAGCATAACTTTAGCTCAAGATATTGTGGATTGGGAGTGAGGAGAGGGATCTATTTATACTTGGAGAGGCAAACCTACCTCTCTTGGATCAATGCCAACTGTCCACCACCAAGCATAAGAGTAGATATCTAGGCTAGGGCGCACCATCTAGGGTTTGAATCCTAGATCTAGGGTTTAGAAAGGTGTGGGTGGTGTTGGGATCACACAAAGTCAAGTGGTAGGCTATGGGATTCGTTCTAGGGGAATGGAAGAATTTAAATAATTTTTAAAAATTATTTCTAGAAATTTCCAAGTGAAGGGGGGCGTAACTCCTCTTGGAGGGCACACCACTTGGGGGATATGGAAAGGATGGAGGTGTTGGGATGAGGGAAAAGGTGTGGTATCACCTTAGGGTGATATGTGGGGGTTAGAGGAAGGGAAATCACAACAGAGGGGGCCCCACGTAGGTCACAACATCAATCTCCAAGGAAAAACATCAATCCCCCTAGGTGGGCGTAACTTTTGAGTGTGGTGAGGGGGTAAGGGTGTTTAAAGGGTTGAAACAAGGTTGGATGGGTAGGTTTATGTTCAGGGAGTCTCTCTCTAACTTCTAACCATCATTTAACATCCTTTTAACTCATTGTTACAATTTTATTACTTTTTTATGTTTGGACTTTAGCAATTAAAATTGTTGTTTTAGACTTACTAACATTCTGAGTGGACAAACCCATAGCAAAAGTTGTCTGACTGATATGAAACTTGGTCCATGGATGTGGGGGGTGTTATTCCATTTATTTTGAGCACAAATACCCCTATCAAAAATCCAAGGACCTAGTTTTTACAATTTTTGCTCAAAAATAATTAATTAATTAAATAATTAAACCTCCAAACTTAGGGAAATTTAATTAAAAATTAATTTATTAAAAAAATTGACTTATACTCGACGGAATTCCGTGAAACTTTCTAAGATGTATTGCATGGTCATTTACAATGATTCCTTATAATAGTTACCAAAAGATAAATCCACTAGAACGTTGTTCACCACTTTGGAGGAATTATTGCAAGTGTGAGGGAAAAACTCAAGGGAAATCAATAAGGCTGAAAAGCCCAATTGATAACCTGAGGATAAAAAACCCTCGGTGAAAGGAAATCTCCCAGTGAAATGATCCCAAGGTAACTGACCTAGACATGACTCATGCAGACCTATTACATTATTAACCCATGCACGGGTGCGGGAATTCCAATTACAAAAAGAAGTGTTGGGGCCAAACATGCACTGTAGAACCAAAGTCTTCGAAAAATTTGCATCCGATGATGCATCTCTTCATGGCACATGGATTTGACCACCTTTGTTGGAGAGGTGGTCAACATCTGGCTCCACATGGGGATGTGTGTTTGATCTTCTCACTCGAGACGGAGAGCATATGAGAATCCAGCACCTACAATAGAGTGCTCACCAATAACCAACATAAGAATACATATATACATGATTAAATAAATGAATGTTATATACAACATTTACAATACAAAATGACTAAAGTACAACATCATTATTTTACAACAAATGAAACCTATAGTACAAAAAAAAAAAATCTAAGTATACATTTACATAATGAATGAATAATACAAAATTGAAGTACAAGGAAAAGGGTTGGAGATACGTTACAGAGGGTGTCCCTTTGGACACCAAGTTTCCCCTCATCTAAAAAAAAGTTTGAGCTTCTGCCCATTCCTTGGAATGTTAATGGGCTCACCATCCAAATGGTTGAGATGAAAAGAATATGGCCCTGCTATTTCTCTGATCAAATATGGCCCTAACCATAAGCTGTCAAATTTGTTGTGTTTTCCAGGTTTCTCTCTACCTTTATCCCATAACAAAACTGTATCACCAACCATGAAGTCCCTATGTCTTTCTGACCTTTCTAAATATTTCTTAACCCTGTTCTGATTTTTGAATTCTGATCATAATCCCTTCGTCTGATTTCATCTAACTCAATGATCTGGTTGACCCTATTTTGAACTGCATCCTTCTTTGTGGAAACATCCTCAACTGAGTTGTTAGCACTCTATAATTTACCCAAGGCTGTAGAGGCAATCATAGAGGCAACATCAAAACCACTTCGAGTCTTGGATCTATCCCTCCAAAACTCGGAGAGGGGTCACTCTGTGTGATATAGATTTGGTTGAATAGATATTAGGCTAGCTAATGGGTTCAGAGTTTGGATTTTTTAAATGATTGGCTGGAACAGGAGAAAAGAGGTCCATGGGGTAATGGGGTCATATCCTGAAGTTCAATCAAAAATAATTTCTACAGACAGCATTACAGGGCAAGGTAGGCACTCTTGTTGGATTCTTTGAATTTTATTTTTGGATTTAGAGGAGCAAGATGAGAAGAATAGGCAATAACAAGGCAATCAAGAATCCTAAAATTAACCATTGAGAAGAAAACATTGACAATTATGTAAAATCTAGAAACAGATTGTATGACTCAACAAATTATGTTCTTTGAACCTCTTTGCATAATTCAGAGTATGAATAACTTAAGAAATACAATGGAAACAAATTTTACAGTGAATGAGGAAAACGTCACCACCAAAAATGACACATGAATCCTGTAGTTATTGTGATTGTATTATTGAATTGATGAAAATACAGAAGGCTCAGTGAGTTTTTTTACAAAACCTCAATCATGGTCCCCTGACTCATATACCTCATTTACCTTGAAAGCATAAGCTTTATAGCCTTTACACCAAAAACAGAGATCCTATTAAACAAGAACTGAAATACTAAAAATAGTACAAGATCAAATAGTTTCCATAAAAATAGGATTGGATCCTATATTAAGGGGCCAAAACCCTATCAAAAATATCACTTTTGAATTTTTTCTTTGACAGTTGGGCAATCTTGGCCAAAAATAGAAAAAATCCCTAAAAATATTGAATTGTCCGCCAAGAAAAACTTGTCGAATTTCTGCAAAAATGGGGTCCACACAGACATCTATTTATCTTTAATTATGACACCTGGGAAAACAATGGAGGATTTTGTTGTATATGGGCATGTTTTGGACAAAAACCTCCTTCGGTTTCACCAAATTCTCCTCCGGATCACTGAAACACCTCCCGCAAAATCAGGACTGCAACAGGAAAATAAAAAACTGAAAAAATGGGCCTTGAATATGGATTTGATTCTCCTTTCTCGTGGAACCTGTGAAAAAACTGAGAGAGGTTTTTGTTCTTCATCCCGTTATGGAGAAAAACCTCTCTCATTTTTTCAAAATTCGATTTATTCTGCCCGGAATTCGCTTTGCAAGTTAACTGGTCAAAACGTTGTGAAAGCATTTTTTTTTGGGGGGGGAGAGGTATTACGGACCCCCCCTAAGTTGGTAAGTGGTTTTTTTTGGGGGGGGGGGGGGGTCCGCTGGCCTGTGGAGATGACACCTATCCAGGGGTGGTTTTATAATACAACCTCATTCTGAAACCCCCCCCGCCCCCCTTCTCGTTAAATTTCGGATGGCAAGGGGGGGTCCTGAATTATTTGTGGCCGTTTGATTTGAGTTTGTGGGATGTAATGTGAAGTTTGAACTTAGGATATGTTTGCTTTTTAGTTTTTTAATTCTTAATTTTTGTTTTATGTTTTGTTTTGTATGTTTTAATTTATATATGCTTTATTTAATATATGTATTAAGTTACATGTTTTGTTTTTGTTTTTTGATATATATATATATATATATTTTTATTGTTTTCTTTTCGTATTATTCAATGGGTTTTTATATTAATTTATTTTATTTTAATGTTTAACACTAAACTAGATTAACCAAACTAACTTGATTATTAATTAACTAAATTACTTATTAATTAATTAATTAATTAATGGATTATTTAACTAGTCTAGCCTATCTTAATTAAACTAATTACACTAAATTTTATTAATAACATTATTAACCTATTGAGTTTATTTTTAACCTAAGTTTGGTTTATGCATGGATGGGTGGTCGAGCGGGATGTAGTCGACTGCACAAAAGGACAAGGGAGTGAGGGTGTAGCGTGGATGAAGGATGTAGCATGGAGTGACGGAGGTTTGATGCAATGGATGGATGACACATTGGGACAGGGCCCGCCGGAAAAACCACCTCATTCTGGACCCCCCCCCACTGTTAAAGGTAGAACGGTCGAGGGGGTATGAAATAACCTATAGACCATCCAT
>ML777422.1:627503-654399 GCA_009831015.1 Picea engelmannii
CCCCCCCCCCCCCCCACCGTTAAAAGTAGAACAATCAAGGGGGTCCGGAATCCACTTTTAGTCGTTGATCTACGCGCCACTAGATCGACCGTCGATCTAAGAACGTTCTTTATTCTCCATGGGGTTAGGAAACACCAATTAGCATCAACAATCATGAATTTTCTTTTCTTTTCCTTTCCTTGAAAATAATTTGCAGAAATGAAATATTATTTGCAAGCCAAAATACATAGAGAGTGAAAAAATTTCAGTCAACAGATGATCCTATGAATTATATGGTTATAACATGACCCATAAGTAGGAATTATAAGGTGTACTGGCAACTTATCCTCCAATCCATATACTAGCTCAAATGGACTCTTTCCAATAGCCGCTTTCTTTTTTATTCTATCAACCCATAATGTGTGTTTGATTTTACTATCCCAAGACTTCTTGTTTTCACCGAATGTTTTCTTAACAATGGTCATTAAGTTTTTATTACTTGACTTTGCCTGACCATTTCCTTAGGGATAGTAATCTGATGCATGTGACAAGATAATACCATACTTGAAGCAAAAAGACGACATCTCGGTTGAACAAAAGGCCTTGGCATTATCTGTCACTATCTTTGATGGGACCCCAAATCTAGTTATGATTCTGTCTTCAAGGAAATACATCACTACCTTTTTAGTTGTTGACTTTGTTGGAATGGCTTCAACCCATTTTGTAAATTAATCTGTAGCTGTGAGAACCCGTGAATAACCATTACTTGAATTATCACTAAACTTCCCGATGAAGTCCAAACCCCACTGCTGAAAAGGTGCTTCAACCACCACTGGTTGCAAAGGGAGTGTTGCTAATTTCTACTTTCCTATGAAAAGCTGACATGGCTCACATTTTCGAACAAGATGATGTACATATGAAAATATAGTGGCCCAATAATATCTTGCTCTAAGGATTTTGTGGGTAGTAGTTTTAGCAACAAAGTGTCCTCCACAAAAACCTCCATGGAATTCATCCATTAGTTTCTTTGACTCAATGTCATCCACACATCTAAGGATAACCCCATCAGGATTTTTCCATCCTAATCCGTCTCTAGTAAGGACATACTTAGAATATTTTAACCTCAAATCCAGTTTCTTGTGTCCTACTAGATGCCTTGAACAAGTTAGATTCTTAAGATAGAAGATGATGTTTGTATACCAATCTACTTGTTCAAGTTTCAACAAGTTATGATGCAATTCTTCATTATTGATTTGGTTAACCATATCCAAGGCTTTCTCATTACTTTCTATCAACATTTTAGCCAAGCCTTGACCCTTAATCAATTTTGTCGATTTAATTTCCAAATCATACTCTTGGATCTTAGCAATCCATCTACCCCTTGAGCCTAATCCTTCCACCTGAGATAAAACATCTTTAACTGCAGAATTAGAAATATAACCAATCACCTTGGAATATCCAATGAAGACTTTGAAGTGTTTGAGTGATTTGACTAAGGCATAAGCTTGTTTCTCAAACATGGGATACTTTAATTCTGAATTTTTCAAGGCCCTACTCATATATGCAATAGGTTGATCATGGCCTTGATCATTTTACGGAAGCAACACCCCAGCAATGGTGTCTTCAGAAGCAAAGGAGAAAACCTGAAATTCTTTCTCATAGTCTGGGCTAATAAGGACCGGAGCTTCACATATGGCAGTCTTTATACTTTCAAAAGCTTGTTTAATTTCATCATTCCATCCAAATTTCACATCCTTCATAAGTAGCTTATATATAGGTTTCATGATCTCAGCATAATTAGGATTGAACCTATGGACAAAGTTGGTTTGCCCTAAGAAGGATTGAAGAAGTTTCTTTGTTGTTGGCAAAGGCACTTTACCAATGGCTTCAACTCTTTCTGGGTCTAATTTAACCCCATCTTTAGTTATGATGTGGCCCAATAACTTACCTTCAGTCACCCCAAAAACTGACTTAGCGGGATTTAGAGAAATTCCAAACTCTCTACATTTGTCCAAAACTTGCCTAAGGTGGTCAATGTGAGTTTTATCATTCTTAGAAAAAACCGTTAAATCATCCTGATATATTTCAATCAACCCCCTGAAGGCATAATCCATAGCTCTCTGAAAAGTAGCTCTAGCATTTGATAAACCAAATGGCATTCTGAGATATTCAAAAGTTCCCCATGGAGTAGTAAAAGTAGTCTTATGCCTATCCTCTGCTTTTAATCTGATCTGATTATAACCTGAGAAACCATCAAGCATGGAAATCATTCCCGAACCTGTAACCCATTGAAGTAAAGTTTCCATCTTGGGTCGGGGATAGTGGTCTTTTTTGAAAGAAATTTTTAAATTCCTGAAGTCAATGCATATCCAAATATTCCCTGTATTTTTCCTGGCAACTACCATATTCGAACACCAAGAAGCATGTCTAGTCTGTGAAATGATAACTGCTTCTAACATTTTTTGTAACTCCTTTTGAACCAAAGGAACTAACTTGGGGTTCAACTGCCTTAACTTTTGTTTAAAGGGTTTGGTACCTTCCTTAAGAGGAATCACATGTTGAATCACATCCTCCCTGTAGACGTTGAGTTCATCATAGCTAAAGTCCAAGACATCCCTATAATCTTTTAATAACTTAACAATTTCATTCCTTTCATCTATAGGAGTAGTCTTGCCTACTTTTATCAATCTAGGCTCTTCATTAGTTCCAATATTGACTTCAAGGTAATCACATAGTTTTTTATTTGTGTCAACTTTTTGCTTATGACCATCCTTTCTATCAAAATTATTTTCTGAAGAAACCACTCCTTTAGGTAGTGCCTTCACCTCATCATCATTTTCAGTGTAATTGCAACCTTCTTCTTTCAAACTTATGCCTAAGTCTGAAAATTCATGGATGTGAAGTAAAAATTTGATCACCTGTTTGTCATCATCAAAAACCTGCCAATGGTCCATGTTATTCGGGACCGAGGGTCTAAAAATGACTTCTACTGAAATATTCTCATCAATCAAACTGTCTGGAAGTTGTAGTGTGGAAGATGCTACTGCAAGTTCATCGGCTTTTGAATTATATTCTCTAGGATTTGCATTCAAGTCCATGGCATCTAAATCATTCATTAAGTTCCAAATTGCATTCCTATACCCTTTCAATCTTTCTGACCTACAAGCAAACATGTTCTTTAATTGTTGTATAACCAAGTCTGAATCCCCTTTGATATTTAGACATTTTATTCCCCTATCTTTGCAGAGTTCTAAACCAAGGAGTAAATCCTCATACTCAGCCACATTATTGGTTGCATCAAACTCCAATCTATAAGAAAATTTCAACACTTCACCATTTGGAGCTTGAAGCACAATACCAGCACCTTTTCCTGCTCTAGAAAAAGTACCATCAAAGTTCATGTACCACACCTTATCTAACTCATTATCTTGGCTTGTTTCTTGAAAAGGCACAATGGAATTAGATAAGATGGCATAGTTACCAAGACCTTCATTAGTCCACTTTAATTCATTTTTGGGATGGTTGGGATCTTCAACATGATACTTTCTATACACTTCCCTATTCAACTTAAAAGTATTTCCATATGGGGTAGGGAGAGTAGCATAAGACAGATCCATTTGTAGACTACCACTCATATCTGCAGTTGCTTTTTCTATTCAATAGCATTCCCCAAACATCTGGAACATTGATCACCACAATATCCATTTCAAATATGATATCCGGAAATAATGCTAAGTGTACTTAAAAACCTTTTATCAATCCATGCACTTCAATCGTTTGACTATCCAAGGCACAAATGTTGTGGTAAGGTCTTGATATTCTTAAGTTTAATTGTTCCATTACCTTATTAGTAATAACATTTGAGCTTGCTCCTGAATCAAGCATGCAATTGTGTAACACTTTATCGTTCACAAGTAAAGAAAGGTAGAAAGGCAGATTCTTCTCATTCTTCCTATCCCAATTTTGTAGAATCACTGGTGCATCCTAGTAAGCCACGGCTCGTTGTTTCTCTACAACACTTTTAGAAGGTTGTTCAATGGCTTTAAGTAGATTTTGCTTCTGTGAAGGAATCTTCATGATTTTTGACACTGGCACTAACGCCTTCGCATTACTCAACCAACCACCTAAGTCAAAGTTTAAGTCTGCATTAATGGGCACATTAGACTTAGGAGGAGTTGATGACACTTTGGGGGCACTAGTTTGACTTTTATCTTGACTTTTTATTTCCACCCCTTTGGTGTGTAATGCCTCTAAACTTAGCCATTTATGTAACTTGTTGGCGAGTGGGCTTGGGCCCATACTTTTCTGTAGCTTTATCAATATTACCATTCATAAAGTTTCCACTACTTCCATAATCATTGAAATCCATCCAATCATACATGCTACCCTGGAATATTTCATCACGCATATTAACTTGTTCATTTACTTGGTTTCCATATTCATTTTCACACTCCTCAAGGTAAACTAAATAAGTTGATTTCTCATGAAACTCACCACAACGCCTACAATAAGGTATAGAGCGATGATCTACCAAGTTGGTGGATTCAAAAGGATTAGGTGGTATTTGATCATTTTGGGGAGGTCTTCTTGGCCACCTATCATTTGGCTTGTGTCGTTGTCTATTACTTTGGGACCTCTCCATGGTGATCACCTTATTCTGCAAAGCATTGTTTTGATTGGCATGATTTATTTCCATCTGCTTGATTAATTGAGTCAACTCTTTGATTTCTCTGATCCCATCACTTGATGATACTTGACCCTCATCCGTATTTTTCTTCTCATCATTAACCTTTGAAGAAGAACCTCTATTGAAACCAGGAATGTTGGATTTCCTAGCTTCAAGCATATTCTGCTCAATTCTTACAGTTGTTTCTTGTGTTGCAGGCAAAGTTTGAGGATCCTTGTCCCTTAAAGCATATCTCATTTCACCCTCAAAAACCTCTATATAATAAATCAAAATTGCAGCTTCTGGAAGCTTAACATCTTGATGAACTCCCTTTACCACACTATTAAACTTAGTGTTAAATTCTAACACAGTTTCATTTTCCTTATTGTGACTAGTGGTAAGAGCACCCAGCTAAAATCTATGATCCTTTTGGTCACCCCATCTCTTCCTAAATTCATCCAATATTGAATTAAGGGTGGCAAACTTGTTTGCAAGAAAATTTGAAAACCATTCGGCAACATCTCCTTCTAAAGAAAAGACAAACAAGGTCATCTTCACATCTTCTTTGTTATGACCTTTACAATACTTCTCAACACATATGTCAAAACTTGCAATGTGGGACCTGGAACTTATAGCATTGTTCCCATGAAAAATAGGCAACTTTTCAATGGATTTCTCTGGAACATCGTGAGGGGAACCCTAAATTGATGCAAGGTTCAAAGGACTCAAACAGGAAGTCATCGTTACATTAGAACTATTAGTGGGATTATTAACAGTTGGTTGATTATTAGTTTGGAACAAGAATTGGATATCATTGAGTGCTTCCTTTCTAAGACTTTCAAGTAGTCTCCTAGGAGCCAAGCGGTTTAGTCTCCTCCTATAAACCTTTTCGGGGTCAGGAAAAGAATAAACCACTCCTTGTGAAGTGCTCCTAGTAGTATATTTGTTAGATTCGTTCAATGGAGTTGCCACTTAGACAAGAATCACACAAAGATAACCAATCACTGGTTCAAAGAATTTTAAGGCCTAAAAATTTTATTATTTAGTTCTTAAAGAATCAGTTAAGTCATTTTGACCACGGATAAATGACTTATCCCCAGCAATGGCACCAAAGATGTTGTTGTCCTAATACACACTTGCAAATGTGAGCTAAGTCCGGCTCACTTAGTGTGTCCTTGGAGGCACAATGCCTAGGTTCAAATCCCACGATGTCACTTTGACTTGAACCTCTTCCGTCTAGGCTCACTCCTAAGGAAGCCAAGGGGGGTAGTCCCTAGTTTCTAGATTACTTTTAGAGTTAAGTTCTAGGATTTAGTTTTAATTTGTTAAGTCTTGGGGGATTCTAACCTAAGATGCACAAGTAGCAATGGAAGATGCAAGGGTTAATATGTCAAGCAAGACCTTTTCCTAGGGAAACTAAGACTAGTGCCTAAGATTGGGCAAGGGGTCAACTAAAGTTAAAGGGGGTTTCTTTACAAGTATGATTACAATATTACCTACAAAAGAATAACTTAATAAAATAAATACTAGATACAAGATTTACAATTAGAAGATGCTAGAATACAACAAACAAGCTAACCACGTTACTTATTATGTGTTTGTGCAGGATATAAAGAGATCAAAGCATCATGTAACATTTATGACATCATCATCAATAAATCATCATCAAAGAAGATTAAGCACAAGTATTAAAGATGAAAGACAACCACTCTTAATTGTTAAACCCATGAAAGTTTTAGAGACTTAGGTCCACGGTTGAGTTATTAAGCTTTCTTAGGATTATTAAGTTTTATTAAGCTTTCACCAAAGCCTCCTCCCCCTATTGCCAAATAACTGTTGGATGCTCAATAAGTGTTTCCACCCTAGCTTCACAGGTCAGCCCTGAAGAAAGAGTTCTTACAGAAAGGACACATCATGTGCATAGTGAGACCATCCCTATCCTACACCTTTTGTTGCCCCTCAATCCCCATTTTAGATGGTGAATATGGTGGTCTAAGGTACCCTAAAGAGTCTATTAAGTTATTATATGAATTAGGTAGACTTTTAGGAGTGTTTTAAGAGTTTTATGACACTTTTAAAGAGTGATTTTGTGACTTGGCCGAAACTTACTTCAGCCTTAGAGATGTGTTGATTAAGTATAAGAGATTAAGAGTATTAACACCTATATGCTATGTGAGAGCAAGTCACTTAGATGCACAATTAAATAGATTGCAAAGTAAAGAGATAAAGTGAAAGGGAAAGAACAACCTGACAACAAGATGAAAAGAGAAACACACGTATCTAATGATTGAGAACATTAAGATATGAGCATTAAGTGTGAGAGAGAAAAAGAAATTTAAGTGCTTGCCTACTTATCAACTTATGAATTAAGTTACTTAGAGCATATGGAAAATGGCATTAAAGAGATCTATGGAATAAAGAAGAACATTGTTCACTTAATGAAGCAACTAAACATTAAGGATTACATATCTAAGCATGGAACATAAAGATAAACACTTGTAGTAAACTAAGCATGCATGAGATCTAGTTAAGTTGATTATGAGGCCCAATAGGCTTAAGCTAGAGAATTGTTGGCACAGGGGCAGACCCGGGGTTCACTCCAAGAGCGCACCAACAAGCCCTAACTACTGGCCCTTTCGGCAGCACCTGCGAAGCAGATGCAGTCTCACCTGAAGAATCTTAGAGGGCAGTTGCAGGACAGGAATGTCTACAACCAGGGGAATATCAAGTGGATCTATCACAACAAAAATACAACATTCATATATCACTTATCATCTAGGTCTATTCTGCGCAGCTATAGATCTGATCTAACATAAGACTCTAAATAAAAATATAACAATGACAGAGATCCAGGCATCTATCACACATATGACACAAAATATACGTGGTTCACCCTCTCTCTAGGGCTACGTCCACAAAATTATGCTTATGATTTATTAAGGTAAAGCATACAGTTCCTATCTGTGCTCTCAGCTAGCAGATCTTCTTTCTTCTCTCTCTTTCTCTCCCTTTCCTGCACACCCAGCTGCAAGACTTGACCTTTGCACACAGTTGAAGATCTCACAATACAATCCTCTCCCTCCACAACAGAGTTATAACAACAATATCATACCAATACTCAATAACCAACCCAACCCAGGTCCTCTTGACCTTTATTTATACATTACAATCCCTCACCGATAGCCTTAGGTCGAAACCTAGGTGCCAAAACCCTAGGTACCAAAACCCTAGGTCAACTTGACCCACTTTTTCCGGGCTTCGCCATCCTATCTTTCCTTCTTCATCATGCGATGCTCCAAAGCATCCAATTATGGATTTCTCTACTTGTTGAGATGTCCACGATCCTTCTTTCGTGATGATCTGTCATCCTTGATCTCCTCGTCCAACGACTTGCTTTTCTGCACTTCGCTCCATCTTTCCTGCTCTTTTGCTCACTTTGACTCAGTGACAGTTACTGTGTCACCCGCGAAGCTTGCTTTTTACCTTTCCTTCCTTGTTCTTCGCTTCCTTCCATAACCAAGGGCCAACAGGCCCCCAACATTCACATGTGACTCGTCCTGAGGCACTTCAGATCTGATCCTCTTGTTTTACTTCGACTTTAGACTACGCAGTTCAGCAATTGCTTTCTTCTTTATGCCTCCTTTCCATCCTTGTGCAGAATGTCTTTTCTATGTCTGGTACCCAGTTTCAAGTGCACCTGGTACCTGGACCCTTTTCCTCATGCTTTTACTAAGATATGCGAGGCAATTTTTTATCATAGTACAACTTCAGCCGACTCCCATTCACCAATCCTTCCTTCCAATCTCCCTTCAATGTCTTCAGTTGCGCATCTCCTCCTTCTGTAACATAGGCAATATCATATGGTTTGATCCAATGCATTATGAACTTCCTAGGGTGTTTGATAAACTTACTATCATACACTAGTACTAAATCACCTTGCTTGAATGTCTTCTTCTTGATGTGCCTGTCATGATAGGCCTTTTCTCGTTCCTTATGAACTTGTTGATCGAATCCTGCAATGAATTTGTCTTCTTCCAATTCAACCAACTGTGCAAGCCTCTCGCGAACAACACCGGTATCATCCATGTATGTAAATGCAGCAATTCTTAGGCTTGGTACTAAGTATTCCATCTGGACAACAGCTTCAAGACCATAAACCAACTTGAAGGGGGTCTGCATTGTTAATTTCTTGCAAGTGGTTCTATAAGCCCAGAGTACTACTGGTACTCTTAAATCCCAATCATCCCTGTTCACGCTGCAAATCTTTGTCAATGCTATCTCCAAGATCTTTTTGAATGCTTCAACCATTCTATTTGCTTGTGGATGGTAAGGTGTACTCTTCTGATGGTGGACTGCAAATTCTTTAGTCAGGGCTTCAATTGTCTTATTGATGAAGTCTGTACCTTGATCACTCATAAGGATCGTAGGGCATCCAAACCTGGTTATTATGTTATCAAATATAAAATGTGCAGTTGTAGTTGCACTACAGTCCTTGATTGCTCTGGCTTTGGCCCATCTGGTTAAGTAGTCTATCGCAGTAATAATGTACCTTGCTCTTGTGGGATTTCCTGGTTAGTTTATAGGTCCCACGAAGTCAATGGCCCACTTTTCAAATTCTTGTAGGGTCATCTACGGTGCTAATGGAATTTCATCTCTTCGGGATGGTTTTCCAATTCTCTGGCATACATCACATGCTCTGGAATACTCTTTCGCATCTCTGTGTAACGTAGGCCACCAAAGGCCAGCTCGCAGAACCTTCTGCGCAGTTTCTTTCCTTGCGTAATTTTCTCTTGTGATGCCTTCATGAGCTTCTACGAGGATCAGTGGTCGCTCTATCTCCATAACACACCTCCTTAATATTTCATCTGGTCACATTTTGTACAGATGTACAGCTATAAGTGAAAAGTCTACAGCACGCACCACTAGTTGTTTCTTCTGAGGAATTGTATACTCACTTGGAGCCATTCTTGTTGACAGGAACTAGACTATGTCTGTGAAGTGGTCATCAATATTTCTAATGGTGAGCAGTTGTGCATCTGGTAATGTATCCTCCAAATGGGTAGGTTCTTCGCCATGTTCCAACCTTGATAAGTGGTTTGGGCCATTTTTCATTCTTCCTGTCTTAACTATGATCTCAAAATCATATTCTGAAACAACAGAATCCATATGCATATTCGCCCCCCCAACACTGGCTTGTTGACTAGGTACTTCAGCGCGGAGTGATCAGTAAACATTTTTAAGTGTCCTCCCAACAAGTAGTGGCAGAATTTTTGCAGTGCATACACCATGGCTAGTCCCTCTCTCTCTGTAGTGGTGTAATTAACTTCAGTTGTGGATAGCTTCCTGGTGGAAAATGCTAATGGATGATCAATTTCCTCTTCTCCAGTTTGTGCCAGTATTGCTCCTAATGCAATAGAAGATGCATCGACATGCACATGGAATTCTTTGCTCCAATCTGGAAAAACCAGAATGGGCATTGTAACCATCTTCTGTTTCAGTGTGTTGAAGCTCTATTGACATTCATTTGTCCACTCATACTGGGAGTCCTTCTTCAGCAGCTTCTCCATTGGTGTTGTAATTTGGGCATATCCTTTGATAAATTTCCTGTAATATCCAGTATGGTCCAGTGTAGTGCGCAGTTGTTTGACTGAAGTAGYAGGTGGCAAATCAACTATAATTGCAATTTTAGATGGGTCAACCAACAATCCCTGCTTGCATACAATATGACCTAATAGCACTCCAAATGGTGAGAAGAATATGCATTTCTTCAGATTCAAAGCAATTTGACACTGCCTGCATTTGTCCAACATTAGCCTTAGACATTCAATATGATTTTTCAACAAACTAAAAACAGTCCAGTCATCAAAGTATGCTTCTAAAAATTTATGCAAAAATTCTTTGAATGCTTCGACCACCACCCTGGAAAAGATGTTTGGGGCATTCTTCAATCCAAATGTCATTATTGTATATTGGTAGGATCCCCACTATATGGAAAACCTAGTCTTATGACGGTCCTCCTTGGAAATGCATATCTGATGGTATCTCGAAAAGTCATCTATAAAATAATATACTTCATGGCCTCCCACGTTATCCAACACTTCGTCTGTGAATGGTGTAGGGAAAGGGTCATGCAGACAGGCATCATTCAACTTTCTAAGGTCCACACAGATCCTAATTTCTCCTGTCTTCTTGTCTTGTACCACCATAAGGCTGATCCACTCAGACTCTTCGACAGGTTCAATAATCCCTCCTTCAAGCACTTTGTCGAGCTCAATCTTCACTTTTTTGTTGTATTTCGGGTTCAGTCTGTAAGGTATTTTCTTGAATGGCTTCGCATCTGGTTTCAAAGGTATTCTCATCTCACCCATAGGCCCTTTGATTCCCTTCATATCAGTGAACTTGGTTGGGAACAAGCCCTGATATTCGTGCAATAACTTTGTAATCTTCTCAATGGTAGCAGCATCGCAATAATCTTCGACATTGGCAAGCTTTGATGTCTCCTCTATCCCAATATTGACTTTCTTTATTTTGATCGGCTATCCTATGAATGGCAACTCAACTCCTGGTCCTTCCACATTTTTGTGGCCTTCTGTCTTAGCGATGTTTACCTTCCTCGGATCATCATCTTCAACGGCATTAATGTTGTAACATCCTTGCAATTTCTGGAATGGTGTGGTCCATTCATCCTCTTCTTGCTCCAAAGGGAGGCCATATGCCTCCTTAAATACTTTCTATCTCACAATCTGTAATGCTTGGTCTAATGAAGGAAATTCACTTTCAAAAAAAAAGGTGGTTACAAAATTCTGGATCATACCTTCCTAATCTGAAGTGACGAGGTGCAGCTCCGCTTGAAGGTACCAGTTGATAGGGATCGTGTCCAGTGTGTTAATGAATCTATGCACCCAATGTTCTCGAGGAATGTCACTCTAGGCCTATTCGCAACTTCACACATGGTCCTTTGGGAAAATTTGACCTGTGTACCTCACTTCGCAGCTTCCTACTTGTGTTGAGAACCGTGATGTCATCAAAGTTCGACATTGGGTCAAGTCTATGACGTTTCCTTTCTGCATCCCCCACCATCTTGTTGGTGTGGATTTCATGGCCTCATCCATTGCCAACAGCCTCTGTTGTGTTGGTACACTTGTCTCAAAGGGTTCAGCCCATCAAATGTGGGTATGTTACTCACTGTTGTGTCTATCCAGCGAACCTCTCTGGTTAGTCTAGCACATCTTCTGGTAGAGACTTCATACATATGGTTCTACCAGTTCTCTAGCACTTCTTTTGAGTCTGATGAACATGTGTTGTCACTTCGCCAACTCAGATTCTCGTCGGTTGTAGGATTGATATAATCCTGTTTTCTGGCTATTAGTTTGTAGATGTTTTCCAGTTCATATGCGTGGTCTTATTCTCTTATAGGCTATGTGTATCGAGGACCCTCATCTGGATATAAAGGTGAAATGACCCTAAGGCCATCTCTTTCAAATGTCATACGCCTCTTCTTTAGATCAACAATAGTAGAATTTTTTAAGGCCCAATCAATTCCTAATAATGTAGGATAAGGGCAGTTGTCATCAACAATTTCAATTACTTCAAAATATGCAAAGGTTATAACTCCATCGATGTCCACAGGGACATGCTCCAATCATCCAAATGGGATGACATCTTGTTGATTATCCATTCTAAGCTTGATAGGGGAATAGATCAACTTTGGTTTTCCCATCAGTTCCCAGGTTTGCTTCGTAATGACATTGACCTCCGACCCTAAGTCGAGGACCACATAGTCTATATCATATTCTCCTATTTGAGCATTCAAGTGTAATTCTTTATTTGTCCTTATCCTTTTCCCAATTTTGTGCACTACCCTATTCAGTAAGGAGTCTATCTTTCCTATCTCATACTGCTTGATTAAATATTGAAATTATTGTACAACGCTTTTATCTTGAATCAACTTAACATAAGTGCACAAACATTCCATGAGAATTCTTACCTCTTTTCCTTCTGTTGGCGACGCAGACTGATCAAACGCCTGAGGCATGCCATATTCTTTGATTTCTAGTTGTTTCTTTGATAAATACCCTTGATCTCCTTTGAACTCTTTTCTTGTCTCCTCAAATATTTATCTTTCTTTCTTAGCATCGAACGTTGGGGTCTTCTCTGTAGCTTTCCTGACTCCGTGTTCATCTGCAGTATTCCCTTGGGCTTCTTTGTCTTCTCCTGTAGCAGCGCCTCCTCGAGTGATAATAGAAACTCTAGGGTATGCTCTGCGAGGTTCAGCATATATCAATTGCACTTGCAGGTTTTGTTGAGGTCCTCATCTTTCCTGAAGCTTAGCTAGCAGCAAAGGGTAGTCCTCGATGACATGCTCGAAGGAATTGCAATAACTATAGGTTGTGTAACGGTTCTGGAAGTCCCTCACTAAATGTCCTAGCTGCATGCAGTTGTAATAGATTATTTTTCCTTGGCCTCGACCCATACCTCCTCCTCTTCCTCATCCTCTATATCTACGGCGAGGATTGAAACTTCCTCTTCCTGGGGAATTATATTGTGGATTGTTTCCTTCTTGGTGTACTTCACCTTGGATCTTGTATATATCTCTTGATCTTTCGTGCATCAGGTCAAAAGCCCTACAATCTCTATCATCATGCCCTATAGACTTACAGAATGTGTAGTACAATTTTGTGGGTATCTGAACATACTTCTGCATATAATAGCACTCATCAGGGCAATGTCATTTTCTACATACTTCGCACCAGGGTAGGTTAACTTTCTTCAAGGGGCTCAGTGCTCCTGAGGCCAAATATTCATGAAACAAGGGACAATGTTCTTTATCATGACCTTTGGATCTACATCTTACACACCAGATATCTTCTCTTTTGTCCTTCTTCTTGTCCTTCTTCATATCCTCAACCTGCAGAGACAAACTAGTCAGTTGGCTCAAGATCTGGCTCATGCCTGAGCTAGATTCTCCCATAGGTGTTGATTCAAGCTTCATGGCAATCTCCAAAGATTCTTCCTGCGATGAAATCTTCTGCTGCATCAGGGGAACTCTGATGTGTGGTAAAAGAGAAGCGATGAACCATTCTTTGTTCTACTCATCTAGGATCTTAAAAGTCAATCGGCCTATTAGGGTCTTGAATCTCTAATCAAACTCCCAAATAGGTTCGGCTACCTTCTATTTGATCTCCTTCAGCTCAGTAATACACTACGACTCTGGATTAGGTTTTTTTAACTTTGCAACAAGTGCGTTATTGATCTCATTTAGTGTCTTAGGTTGTGCAAGTCCTTGGACAAGCTTCATGTACCATATCAGCGCGTGATCCCTCAACATAGTGCTAAACTGGTTTCTTTTAACAGCTTCATCGGTAATATTTTTAATGTTCCATACGGCCTCGCACAGGAACTAGTGTTGATCAGGATCTTCAGATCCATCTCCTTTAAAGATAGGGAGCCTCATCTCATCTTCCATAGAGATGCCTAGGTTTCCTGTCTGAGTAGATGTTGAACTACTAGTAATAGTAGTCTGTGGACTCTGGTGATTCGGAATATTCTGATTACTTATCATTTCTGAAATAACAAAAGGATTGATATTACTTACTTCATTTGTCTGTGTAGTTCCTGGTGTTTCTGGCTCGTTCTGGAAAAGTTCTTCAGCTTGCTCTTCCTCTGCTCTGGTGGGTTCTGAATGTTCTTCATCTGTCAGATCTGCCTCTTCTCCACTGTAGAAACCCTCTTCTCTGTAGTTTTGCTTGAACAGGTTCTCAAGGTGAACCCCTCGAAATAATTTCCCACTGTGTGTATGTCCATCTTCTTTGTCGCTATCACTGTCTGAATTCTTGAACATTAGCCTTTTCGGATCCAACCAATCTATTGTATCTTCAATATGTTCTTTTCATGCAACAACATCTTGATTCTTAGCTTCAGAAATTGTAAAAATTTTCCTTTGGGTCCTTTGAAGAAGTATCTCTCGGCCTAGCTATATGATTATGTTCTGTCAACAGCAAATTCAGTGATATACCCTCCAATGGTACTATCGAACCAGTGATCTACAACCCTTGATAAAGCATTGTCGACTCTCTTAACCTTCTTAATCAACTCTGATGTCCAAAACACAGGAGGTCTATATCTGATCTCGAACTGGGTATCGGCTAACCTAGATAACCACTCGTATATCTCTTGATGGATTCCTCCAAAGAAGATATCATGAATATCGGTGAAGATGTGTCTCTGCCGCCAACCTTCAATACTTAGCTTAGGGTTCTTGTTTTGGGCTTCAGCGAAGTCCCTCTCTTGATCCTCTATCCACTTCTAAATCTCTATCTTCAATGGGAACCACCTTGACATTTCCTTACACAGATTCATGTCCCAGCAACGGAACCATTTGTTGGCACAGGGGCAGACCCAGGGTTCACTCCAAGAGCGCACCAACAAGCCCTAACTACTAGCCCTTTCAACAGCACCTACAAAGCAGATGCAGTCTCACCCAAAGTAGCTTAGAGGGGGGTTGCAAGATAGGAATGTATACAACCAGGGGAATATCAAGTGGATCTATCAAAAAAACAATATAGCATTCATATATCACTTATCAGCTAGGTCTATCCTACACAGCTATAGATCTGATCTAACATAAGACTGTAAATAAAAATATAACAATGACAGAGATCCAGGCATCAATCACACATACGACACAAAATATACGTGGTTCACCCTCTCTCTAGGGCTACATTCATATAACTATGCTTATGATTTATTAAGGTAAAGCATACATTTCCTATTTGATCTCTCAACTAGAATATCTTCTTTCTTCTCTCTCTTTTTCTCCCTTTCCTGCGCACCCAACTGCAGGACTTGACCTTCGCACACAGCTGAAGATCTCAAAATACAATCCTCTCCCTCCACAACAGAGCTATAACAACAATATCATACCAATACTCAATGACTAACCTGACGCAGGTCCTCTTGAACTTTATTTGTACATTACAATCCCTCACCGATAGCCTTAGGTTGAAACCTAGGTGCCAAAACCCTAGGTACCTAAAACCCTAGGTCAACTTGACCCGATTTTTTCAAGATTTGCCATCCTGTCTTTCCTTCTTCATCGCGCAGTGCTCCAAAGCATCCAATGATGGCTTTCTCTGCTTATTAAGTTGTCCATGATCCTTCTTCCGTCTTGATCTGTCATCCCTGATATCCTCATCCAATGTCTTGTTTTTCCTCACTTCGCTCCATCTTTCCTGCTCTTTTGCTCACTTTGACTCAATGACAGTTACTATGTCTCCCACGAAGCTCTCTTTTTACCTTTCCTTCCTTGTTCTTCGCTTCCTTCCATAACTAAGGGCCAACAAGAATTATTACATGTTAAATCTAGATCTAGAATATTTAGAGAATTAACAATTAGATATCCAACCACAAATTAAACCCTAACCCAACCTTTTGGGGTATTCCTCTCCCAAATAGGTAGGCAATTAATTAGCTTTCTTAAATTAAAAGAATATTTAGAAAAGAGAGAGAAGCAAGAAAACCAAGAAGAGGAAGCAAGAGAGAGATAAGAAAAACAAGAATCCAACAAGCAAACCCTAACCCCACGTCCTAGGGTTTGGGAGACACCCATTATCTCACAAACCCTCACGTCCTAGCTCAAAAGGCAAAAATCAAGAAAGGAAAAGAAATATCTAAGCTAAATCCTAACTACCCCAAGGCTCACACGTGGGAGGAGGTTGTACCACTCCTTCTCCCACAACTATGAGCCACTACAAGCAAGAAAAAGAGAGAATAAATGACAAAAATACTTAGAAATTGAATAAGGAAGGTTGAGAAATAGCTACCAATCCCTTGGGGGATCTTTCAGTGTTGTGTGGATGCCTTTGGATAGCCAAAAACCCTTTCAACCAGATCTGAACCTGTAAAAACTAGCAAGGTATCCTTGCTAGAAATGCTACACACAACCAATATAGTGAAGAAAAACTTTTGCCTTTTCAGGGCAAAAAAATTTCTTAAGAAAAATTTATAAATTTGGATTAAAAATGACCTATCTTACTAAGTTATGCTAGCTGAAATATTTATGGAATGGACAGCAATATAGAAGAAGAGTAAGAGTGAGAAAGAAATGGAGTTTGAGTATGTCTCAAGGGAGCCTTCTTGCTTGAGGTTGTCCCAATGAAACCCTTGAAGCTAAACCTGCAAAAACCTTGATAAATGATAGCATACAATAGACAATATGTTGCATATACTAATAAGATGACATTTCAATCCTATCTAGCATATCAAGATACATAGACCTACAATCATGTGCATTACTAGATCTACCAAAATAACATTTTACCTTAGGATCCAAAGATGCAATCACCAAACGAAATCTTAGAACAAGTTTACCTCATGTGTATGGCAAGAAGAAGCATGTGCATAACTCTTCCAACAATCCTACAAAGTTTTCTCTTTATTACTCAAGAAGAAGAATCTTGAAGAAAACTATCTCCAAAACCCTAAAGAGCAAGAGAATGAAAATGATGAATGAAATAGAGAGAGAGAGAGAGAGTGAGAAATCAATTAGCATAACTTTAGCTCAAGATATGGTGGATTGGGAGTGAGGAGAGGGATCTATTTATATTTGGAGAGGCAAACCTACTTCTCTTGGATCAATTCCAAGTTTCCACCACCAAGCATAAGAGTAGATCTCTAGGGTAGGGTGCACCATCTAGGGTTTGAATCCTAGATCCAGGGTTTAGAAAGGTGTGGGAGGTATTGGGATCACACAAAGGTAAGTGGGGGGCTATGGGATTCATTCTAGGGGAGTGGAAGAATTTAAATAATTTTTAAAAATTATTTCTAGAAATTTCCAAGTGAAGGGGGGCGTAACTCCTCTTGGAGGGCGCACCACTTGGAGGAGACGTGGGGGTTAAAGGAAGGGAAATCGCAAGATAGGGGGCTCCACGTAGGTCACAACATCAATCTCCAAGGAAAAACGTCAACCCCCCTAGGGGGGCGTAACTTTTGAGTGTGGTGAGGGGGTAAGGGTGTTTAAAGGGTTGAAACAAGGTTGGATGGGTAGGTTTATGTTTAGGGAGTCTCTCTCTAACTTCTAACCATCATTTAACATCCTTTTAACTCATTATTACAATTTTACAACTTTGCCATGTTTGGACTTTAGCAATTAAAATTGTTGTTTTAGACTAACTGACACTCCGGGTGGACAAACCCATAGAAAAAGTTGTCCGACTGATCTGAAACTTGGTCCATGGATGTGGGGGTGCTATTCCATTTATTTTGAGCACAAATACCCCTATCAAAAATCCAAGGACCTAGGTTTTACAATTTTTGCTCAAAAATAATTAAATAATTAAATCTCCAAACTTAGGGAAATTTAATTAAAAATTAATTAATTAAAAAAACTGACTTAGACTAGATGGAATTCCATGAAACTTTCTAATATGTCTTGCATGGTCATTTACAATGATTCCCTATAATAGTTACCCAAATATAAACCCACTAGAACGTCGTTCACCACTTTGGAGGAATTATTGCAAGTGTGAGGGGAAAACTCAAGGGAAATCAATAAGGCTGAAAAGCCCAATTGATAACCTGAGGATAAAAAACCCTTGGTGAAAGGAACTCTCCCAGTGAACCGATCCCAAGGTAACTGACCTAGACACGACTCATGCAGACCTATTACATTATTAACCCACGCAGGGGTGTGGAAATTCCAATTACAAAAAGAAGTGTTGTGGCCAAGCATGCCATGTAGAACCAAAGTCTTCGAAAAATTTGCATCTGATGATGCATCTCTTCATGGAACATGGATTTGACCACCTGTTTTGGAGAGGTGGTCAACAAGATCTTTGTCAAATATTATTTTCCATTCTTGTAATATCATTTGGGATTGAAGTGCTAGTAGGAATAATCACTCACCTAGACATTTAGTCGAGAGAGACCATGCATTCTCAAAGTTAGAAAGTAACCCAAGTTTATCTCATGTTGGGTATCAAAGGAGAAGGTTTGAGTTGTATTGTTTGTAAGGAGATCTCAGGAATATCAACCCACCAAAATTTAATGGAGAGCATAGGAAAGGTGAAGATATTGAAGCAAGGTTTTTGGGCATGAGAAATTATTACCAACTACACAATTATTCCTCAAACCTTGAAGCAAGGATTGCAATATATCATCGTTAGTTAAAATATTCCATGTCGTGGGACCAATTGAAGCAAGTGAATCATCTGGAAGAGAAGAGAGTCTCATGGAAGCAATTCAAAAATAATTTCCAATTGCGATACTTATCAAATCATTATTATGACAAGAAGATGCAAGAGTTATTTGAAATCAAGCTTGGAAACATGACCATAGAAGAGTATGAAAAGAATTTATTGGAGCTCTTGAAGTATGTGGGTTTCATAAAGGATGAGAAAGTGAAAATTGATAGATTTTTTAGTGGACTATCATCATTCTATAGATATAAAAATTCAATTTGATGCGATCAAGACTTTGGAGGAAGCCATAAGAAAAGATAATTAATTGTATGAGCAGAATAAAAGAAGACCATGTTTTCAAAAGGCTTGGGATGACAGGAAGAAAATAAATATGGATCAAAGGAATAAATGGTATAAACCACCATTCTTCATTAACAACCCTCAAGTATATTAGAAAGATCAGCTAGCACAAACTGAGCCTAAGATGACAGATTCTTGGGAAAAAAGGCCAAGACATCAGCCTGTAAAGTGTTGCGGGTGTGAGGGAGATCAGATGTTTAAATACTAACCTCACAAATGAGATAAGATAAATATTGTGCATAACCTGTAGGAAGCATATATAGTGGAATACATGGACAAAATCATACCAAGGATTTATGCAACATTTGATAACAGAAAAGCATATTATCAATCCTGCATGATTGAAGTGGAAGGTAAGATTGATAAGCCATCCATAGCTATTTTGATTGATTTTGGAGCTAGTCATGGATATATAGATCGTAATCTGATTGAAATTTTTAAATTGAGGAGATGTAAGCATGAAAATTCTTGGTTGGTTAAGCTAGCCATTGGAACCAATAGAAGAATCAATGATCTTTTCATGGATTTCTCAGTGGACATGAATGGAGTCAACAATAAAGTAGATTTGAACATCATACCACTTGCTTCATATGATTGTTTGATTGGTATCGATTGGTTGTACAAGTACCATGTTATCCTAGATTCCTACAACAAGGATTTCACATTCCTTAGTGAGGAGGGGAACTTGAGAACAATTAAAGGTATCCCAATTTCTACATCAATCAGAGAAATTTCATCCTTGCAACTGAAAGTAAGCTTTAGGCAAAGATGTAAAATATTTGCAACTCATATGGAAGAGGCATTCAAAGATAAGGTGACAAATATTGATGATTATGGAGCCTTGATGGAATTTAAAGATGTGTTTGGTGAGATACCAGTTTTCCACAAAGAGAAACGTCGATTTTTCCATTGACTTGACGCCTAGAGTTGCCCTAGTTTCATGGACTCCTTATAGGATGAGCACACCATAGATGAAATAATTACAAATGTAGCTTGATGAAATATTGAGTAAGGAGTATATACACCCAAGTGTATTACCTTGGGGTTCATTGATGCTCTTTATGAAGAAGAAGGATGGAACCTAAAGGCTATGTATTGACTTCAAGTAGTTATATAAGGTTACCATAAATAAAAAGTATCCTTAGAAAGGATTGATGATCTTTGTTATCAACTAAAAGGAGAAAGTATATATTCCAAGAGTGATTGGACAAGAACTATGCTATCTTATATTTCTAAAAAAAGGATTTAACATGCCTTGATGATGAAGGTAACTTGAGAATAGTTCAAGGTATCCTGAGGTCTACATCAATCAGATAAATTTTATCCTTACAATTGAAAATAAGCTTCAAGAAAGGATGCCAAATATATGTATCTCGTATGGAATATGTAGTCAAAGATAGCATGCCAAATATTGAGGATTATGCAGTCCTAATGGAATTTGAAAATGTGTTTGGTGAGATACCAAGTTTTCCACCAAAGAGAGACATTGATTTCTATTTTGACTTAATGCCTAGAGCTGCCCCAATGTCCAAGACTCCTTACAGGATGAGCACATCATAGTTGAAAGAATGAAAAATGTAGTTTGAGGAACTCTTGAAGGAGTATATACACCCAAGTAACTCAACTTTGGGTGTCTTGGTTCTCTTTATAAAGAAGAATGATGGAACATTGATGTAGGAGAATCGTCATCAACATTCAATGAGGCAAAGGAGAGGACAACTCAACATCCAGCGCGTGCATTCAAACTAGTTTGGGTTCCAAGGAGAGCGTGTCACTTTAATATTTTGAAAGTATCGTAATTAAATATTTCATAAGATCTCGAAGCTTGAGCCATTGTATGAGCTCCAGGAGATTTTGATTGCCTTAATTACATGTAGGATTGTACATATTTTGAGCATCGACTCATATCTAGATTGTAATATCTCATTTATTGTAATAAGCCTTAGAGGTAGGACGCTTAATTGTGATATGAAAGCACTAAGATAGTCTAGAGGGAAGGATCGAGAAGCCCCCTCATGTACAAATACATGTAATCTATGCCCAAAAGAGGTTGTTGAGGTTATTTTGATTGTTGCTTAAGACATTTGTAGAGAGTTTTTGTTATTTACAGAGAGTTGTTGGAACTCATGTAAATGTTTTGCTAAAGGAATATAATAGAGGAGAATTGCTTCCAATGTTTGAGTTTTCTTATCTCTGAGTTGTTTGGGTAATGTTATGTTATCTATTTTTCTGTGTTTATATGCATGTGTGTGTATTTCATGGTTGAATGAATGGACCTTTGATGTTCTATAAGTTTCAATTGTTTCTCCTCTGAAATATTAGTGCAAGGAGTGCAAAGGCAGAGTCATTTAGAAACTCAATAGCTCATGAGAGATAGTGTGAAGTGTGTAGAGTGAGTGAAAGAAGTGCACATATACTCGTTTGAGTATAAAATATCGAAGGATAGACCTATGCAAGGTGTGCACAGGGACAACACTTAGATAAGTGTTGAAAAGGTTCAAAGTACAACGAGTGCAAGGAGTGCGCGGGAGATTTTTCTAATTCTCAAGCTCAGGAGAGAAGCTCCAGACATGCACCAAGGTTCGATTCACTTAGAGTGAAAAAGCTTAGGAAGAATAGTGAATAAAATTCCATGGAGGAAGAATCCTTTTCATTTTGAAGTTGAGTGGATGAGATCCACTCAAGGAGGACTCATATCCTTCATAGCTATCAGATCTGAGAAAGGAACACGGCCATTAACCTAATAAGTCCTTTGGACTTCGATGCTCTGACATCTTTTAGGTGTGTGTTTTGGGGGAGTAAAAACTCATGAAGCCCGGAGTGCATCTTGGTCTTCATTTATAAGTACACGTGTCTGCATATCGAGCGTGGTTCGGAAATTTTCCACTCCGAAAAATTTGAAGTGTTGTTGTAAGAGCATGCAAAAACCCCAAAGCTCTGAATCCCGGAGTAGATCCTAGTCATTGGGGTCAAGTGTACGTGTTGACATATCGCAGGACTTTGGAGTTCGGCACTCTAGAAGATCTAGGGTGTAATTTGTTCTGGGTCAAAAATCCTCGAAGGCCCGAAGGTCGAATTCCATCTCGACCGTCCATTGGCTAGGACACATGGATCGTTGATCAAAACCCTTCGCATGTTCGGATTTAGGTACTCCGGAAGGTTGTTGGTGAAAGTTGTGAAAATATTTGAAGCACGGAGCCCAGATTAAACATAGTTCGTTGATCGGAGGTGAACGTCAGTCGTCTGATCCATAACTTCGGAGTTAGCATATTCGGAGGCATTGCACATTTAAATGGGGAAGACTCCCACAACCCAGAGTCTTGAAACTTTTGTGAACCATAGATCATGGCCTATAGCGTGAGTCGTTGATCCCCTCCTTTGTTTGATTATTAAAGAATTCGACATTCGTGGGAATCGTAGTGTGTTGTTGTTAGAACTCCTAAAGCTCAGAGCTCCTAAGTGTCAGAGTTCCTACTGGTTAAATAGTTTATCCTACGGTTTTGGCTTGAGGTCACATGGATTTCTCTGTTGAAGTTATAAAACCCTCGCGAATGCAAATTTGTGCACAGGAAAAAAGGGAAAGGCATGTGGTAGAGAATTATGAGGATTCATCAAGGACCCAAGAGTTAATTCATCTCCCTTGTGAGAATGATCCTTAGACTAAGAGGTCGCATGAGCCCTTGGGAGTGGTGGGCATTTTCATCAAGTGGTATCAACGCGGGAAATAAGCTCTATGAGGGAAAAAAAAATTAGAATCATGTCGCCAAGAAGATGCAGGGAGAGACCTGTAGTCAATGCATCCATGGAAGAGGAAATGAGACAACTTTGTGCAAGGTTCAACACCATGGATACAATACAAAGAAGAGAACCCAAATTTGGTGATGCCAGTGAAGATGTAGAATCAAAATAATTTGTAGGAGAACAAGCAGCAGAGGAGCAATTGTTGAGGGTTGTTTTCAAGCTGGGAGCCAGAGCAAAGATGGAAATATTGATGTATGAAGGTAATTTAAATGTAAAAGAACTGCTTGACAGAATAAGTGCTTTAGATAAGTACTTTGACTATGAGGAAATTGATGATGAGAAGAAGGTAAAGCATGTAGTGACCAGATTGAAGGGACATGCATCTTTATGGTGGGACGCATTGTAAGCTGACAGAAGGAGGAAAGGTAAGTCCAAGATTAAGAGTTGGGATATAATGGTAGCTAATATCAAGGATAAATTCATACCCAAATATTATCAGTTAAATTTGTTCAGGAAGTTGCAGAATCCAAGACAGAAAGGTTTTTCGATGAAAGAGTATATCGAATAATTTTATAAGCAGGACATAAGAGAAGGACACAGGGATAATGATGAAGAAAAATTTTCTAGGTACATTAATGAATTGAGGTACAAAATCTAGGATGATATTAGCATGATGGAAATGAGAACTGTGCAATATGATTATTAGGTATCCCTGAAGGAAGAACAAAAGTTGGCAAGGAAGCAAAGTCAACAGAACGTGGGAAAGAGTCTTAACAGAGGAAGAGGAATCGTCAGAGAAAATTTCTAGAAGTCCATAGGAGAAGCTGGAAGATATAACAGTCAGATAGAGAGAGGAGGATGCTCTATAGGAGGACATTATGGAGGAAGAAATTATTTTCCTAGAGTTAGAGGAAGAGACGGAGGAGGATAAGTGAAGTGTTATGCATGTGGAAAAACAGGGCACATGTCTTGGGAATGTCCTGAAAAGAAAAATGCAGGAGTTGGAGAATCTCACATTTATGAGGCACAGCAAAAGAATGTGGAGACAGAGATGAAAGAAGAAGTAGTGGAATAATTAATATCACTCATGATGAGGAAATATCTCGTAAATACAGATAAAGAGGTATGAGAACCAATCCAGAGGAACAATTTTTTCAGAACTGCCTGCAAGACCAGAGACAGGGTATGCAAGGTGATAATAAACAGTGGGAGCACTAATAACATGGTATCCACAGAGATGGTGGAAAAGTTTAATTTGGATACGATTACACATCTGAATTCGTACAAGGTGACATGGTTTCAGAAAGGACATCAAGTCATGGTAAGTCGACAATGTAAATTTGAGTTTAAAATAGGTGGTTATAGGGATGAAGTTTTATGTGATGTTATGCCCGTGGATGTTTGGCATGTTTTGTTGGGGAGACCTTGGCAATATGACAGGAATTTAATACATGATGGGAGGAAGAATACTTATACCCTTGAGAAAAATGGGTGAAATCATATGTTGTTTCCAATACAGGATAAGGGAGTCAAAGAGGAAGCTAGTCCTAGTATACTTCTCATGAGTGGGAAGGAACTCTTAAAAGAAGTTAAGAAAGACTAGAAAATATAGTTTTTTGTTGTAGGTAAGATGAGAGTCATTCTCACAAGCACTTATATGAATGATTTGTCTGTAAAGTTCAGGATTTATTGGATGCGTTTGTTGATATTGTGGTGGATGAGTTACCTCACACTTTACTTCTCGTCGGGAGTATCAGTCACCATATTCACCTTATTCTGGGAGAGATTTTTATGAACAAAGCAGTGTACAAATTAACCCCTCAAGAGAATGAATAGGTCAAGGAGAAACTCCAAGATTTGTTTGATAAATGTATGATTATGGAAAGCTTGATCCCGTGTGCAATACCAACTATGTTGAGTCCGAATAAGGATGGAGGTTGGAGAATGTGCACAAATTCTAGAGCCATCAACAAGATAACCATCAGGTATAGATTTACTTTACCCAGAAAGGATGATTTAATGGATTGCTTGAGTGGAGCAAGTTATTTTTCCAAAATTGACTTGAAGAGTGGTTATCATCAGATAAGTATGAGAGAGGAAGATCAATGGAAAACATCATTCAAAACAAATGAAGGATTGAATGAGTGGCTTGTTATGTTGTTTGGCTTAACGAATGCTCCAAGTACGTTCATGAGATTAATGAATGAAGTGCTCAAATATTTTATTGGTAATTTTGTGATTGTTTATTTAGATGATATTCTAGTTTTCAATATCACTGAAAAGGAGCATTTAAGACATTTGAACATGGTGTTGAGGAGGTTACAACAAGAGAATTTGTTGGTGAATTTGAAGAAATGTTCTTTTGTGAAAACATAACTTGTGTATTGTGGGTTCGTAATCTCTTCAAATGAATTGAAGATGGATCCAAAAAAGGTGAGGGAAATAAGAGAATGGCCTTCTCCAAGAAGCGTGTTTGAAGTAAGTAGTTTTCATGGTGTTAGCGATAATTCTTGTCTTGGGCTCGAAAGCATTCGGGTCTGCAAGTTACACGAGATGCGCACGAACACAGCAGTGGAAGGATTTCAATTTCAATCAGCAAGTCAAGCGAGCGGGCGAAGTTTTTCCATCGGCAGCCGAGATCTATCCACGAAGCAGATCAAAGGTTATCGGGATCTCGGAGTTGGCCGAGTCACGCCAAGTATAGCGCAGAATTTTTCAAAGAGGTGAATGGTCAGAAGTCTCCGTGGAGAACTCGCGAAGTAATGAGGGCCGTTGATCATGATTAGTTGATGCGTGGGTCCATTTCTTGAACTTGGGGTTCGTGAGTTCGGAGGGCGGACCATATCCTTTGGTTGCGTGAGATCGCGAATCGCGAGAATCGTGGAAAGGAAAAGAGTCGTCGCCTCTCGGGATTTCGCGGAGGGAGAGTGACAAGGATCGACGCTCCAACTCATGAGGTCGTGAGTAGCGAGAGGCGCTAGCACTTAAGCCTTAACCGACGGTTACGTGTGGAGGGCACCAGCAGTAAAACGAGCTACATAGTCTTTCCGAGAAGATCTCAGTTGTCCATCCAAAAGGGACACCTGGCAGCGAGTAGAGCCATCTCGGTACTTCGCCCATCGTGACTCCAACATGCAAAGAGCAGCTCCGTTATTTTCTGATGCGCGAGGTGCCGAGAGAATCTCGGGCCTGGGCCCACGGCATCGCTGGGAGAAGTAAGAACCGTCAGATCTAGAAGGACACGTGGTGTGCGATTGGGCTCCATCGCCTCCTCGCCTCTCCCAACTTTAAAGAAGAAGAACTAGCTCCTTCCATCCGCGAGACGCGAAGTGCTGAGAGAATCTCGGGCCCGGGCCCACGACATCACCGGGAGAAGTAAGAACCATCAGATCTAGAAGTACACATGGTGCGCGATTGGGCTCCATCGCCTCCTCGCCTCTCACAACTTTAAAGAAGAAGAACTAGCTCCTTCCAGCCACGAGACGCGAAGTGCCGAGAGAATCTCGGGCCCGGGCCCACAAAGGTATCGGGAGAAGTAAGAGTCATCATATCTCTGAGGGACACGTGGTGCACGATTGGGCTCCATCGCCTTCTCACCTCCCGCAACTTTAAAGAAGAAGAACTAGCTCCTCCCAGGCGCGAGACGCGAAGTGCCGAGAGAATCTCGGGCCCGGGCCCATGGCATCGTCGGGAGAAGTAAGACCCGTCGGATCTAGAAGGACATGTGGTGCCAGATTAAGCCTTCTCGGCATATCACTCATTTCGATTTCAATCAGTAAAGGTTAGCCCTTTCATATTCGCGATGCGCCGAAAGCACGTGGTCACAGCATGTGGTCACTTGGGGAGAGGAAGGAGCTGCATAAAGAAGGCCTGAGGCGTCGAGTTCAGTTGCAGAGGGGATCATCGCGACCTCCAGGCGCCATCGGATCCGATCTCCTTATTGTTTCTCGCCTAGAGTAAATGACGGTAGGTG
>ML777422.1:660201-726324 GCA_009831015.1 Picea engelmannii
AGTTGAAGCCCCCCGATGGAATGGGAAAAAGTAAAGCAAGGGCTCTTAAGCTCAAGGCGGTCAGGTATTGCCTCATTGACCAAACCTTGTACTAGAAAGACCCTCTAGGGGTATTTCTGAGATGCCTGGACCCGCAGGAGGCCCAGAAGGTTACGTTTGATTTTCATAGCAGCCTTTGCGGAGGTCATGATTTCTGGAAGACCACATCCCACAAGATACTCCGAGCTGGGTATTATTGGCCCACTTTGTTCCCCGATGTTTGCAGGGAGATCAGAGCTTGCACCAAATGTCAAAAGTTCTTGGGAAAGCAACATATCACATCACTGCCATTGAAACCCATAGTAGCCTCGACACCTTTTCAGCAGTGGGGATTGGACTTCATCGGAGAAATTCATCCTCCTTCAAGTGGTCAGCACAAATGGATCCTGACTGCAATAGATTATTTCACCAAGTGGATAGAAGTTGTCCCCACCAAAAGCGCATCACACAAAGTAATTATCATCTTCCTGGAGGATATCATAGCCCGATTTGGCTATCCCAGCAGAATCATCATCGATAATGCTGCTTCTTTCAAATCTGAACCTTTAATTAAGTTCTGTGAGCAATTCCAGATCTCACTAGTTCACTCCACCCCCTACTATCCCTAGGGAAATGGTTGAGCGGAATCCTCTAACAAAAGCCTGATAAAGATCATCAAAATATTATTAGAGGATAACAAAAGAGCCTGGGATTCAAAGTTGAAATTTTCTCTATGGGCCAATCGTGTCACGACGAAGAGGTCTCTGAGCACCTCGCCGTTTCAGCTAGTCTACGGAGCAGAGGCGGTTTTCCCTACCCAGCTCGCCTTACCTGTGGAGAAGTTCTTTCAAGACTATGAGGGAGAACCAAATCATATGATTAGAAGAATTCATCAGATAGTGGAAGTGCATCAAAGCAGAGAACAAGTGAGGGACGCAGCTTACTGTCATCAGCAGAAGATCAAGCAGGCTTTTGACAGGAAGATCAGAAAAAAGGAGTTCGAGATCGAGGACTTGGTATTCAAGTGGGACGCACCCAGACAGGATAAAGGCAAGCACATCAAGCTTGACGCCCTCTGGATCGGCCCCTTTAAAATCTCTAATATTTTCTCCAACAACACCTATGGGTTGCAGGATTTGGAGGGTGAAGAGGTTTTCAACAGCCCAGTGAATGGGCATTTTTTGAAAAAATGTTTTATTTGAGCCTTAGACGGATCCTCTGTTTCTAAATATTGTCTTTTATTTTTTGTTTGATTTCTTTTTGCATTTTTTCGTCCTAATAAGTGACTCCATAACCCAATAACAAGGCACTGAAGCTGCAGAAAGAGTTCTTAGAGCATCATAGGGACGACTCTATCCCCCATGGAGCCTAATGTTAGCGATAATTCTTGTCTTGGGCTCGAAATCATTTGGGTATGCAAGTTACACGAGATGTGCACGACACAGCAGCGGAAGGATTTCGATTTCAATCAGCAAGTCAAGCGAGTGGGCGAAGTTTTGCCATCGGCAGCCAAGATCTATCCACGAAGCAGATCAACGGTTATCGGGATTTCGGAGTTCGCCGAGTCACGCCAAGTAAAGCGCAAAAGTTTTCAAAGAGGTGAACGGTCAGAAGTGTATGTGGAGAACTCGTGAAGTAACGAGGTTCGTTGATCGCGATTAGTTGATGCGTGGGACCATTTCTTGAACTCGGGGTTCGTGAGTTCGGAGGGCAGACCATATCCTTTGGTTGTGCGAGATTGTGAATCGCGAGAATCGTGGAAAGGAAAAGAGTCGTCGCCTCTCGGGATTTCGCAGAGGGAGAGTGACAAGGATCGACGCTCCAGCTCGCGAGGTCGCGAGTAGCGAGAGGCGCTAAAACTCAAGCCTTAGCTGATGGTTACGTGTGGAGGGCACCAGTAGTAAAATGAGCTACACAGTCTTGCCGAGAAGATCTCAGCCGTCCATCCAGAAGGGACACCTGGCAGCGAGTAGAGCCATCTCAGCACTTCACCCATCGTGACTCCAACATGCAAAGAGCAGCTCCATTATTTTCCGATGCGCGAGGTGTCGAGAGAATCTCGGGCCCGCGCCCACGGCATCGTCGGGAGAAGTAAGAACCGTCAGATCTAGAAGGAAACGTGGTGCGCGATTGGGATCCATCGCCTCCTCGCCTCTCGCAACTTTAAAGAAGAAGAACTAGCTCCTTCCATCCGCGAGATGCGAAGTCTTGAGAGAATCTCGGGCCCGGGCCCATGGCATCATCGAGAGAAGTAAGAACCGTCAGATCTAGAAGGACACATGGTGCGCGATTGGGCTCCATCACCTCCTCGCCTCTCGCAACTTTAAAGAAGAAGAACTAGCTCCTTCCAGCCGCGAGACACGAAGTGCCGAGAGAATATCGAGTCCGGGCCCACAAAGGTATCGGGAGAAGTAAGAGTCATTAGATCTCTGAGGGACACGTGGTGCGCGATTGGGCTCCATCGCCTTCTCACCTCTCGCAACTTTAAAGAAGAAGAACTAGCTCCTCCCAGCCGCGAGACGTGAAGTGCCGAGAGAATATTAGGCCCGAGCCCACGTCATCGGGAGAAGTAAGAACTGTCATATCTAGAAGGACACGTGCTGCCAGATTAAGCCTTCTCGGCATATCACTCATCGTGATTTCAATCAGCAAAGGTTAGCCCTTTCATATTTGTGATGCGCCGAAAGCGCGTGGTCACAGCCTGTGGTCACTTGAGGAGAGGAAGGAGATTCATAAAGAAGGCTCGAGGCACCGAGTTCAGTTGCAGAGGGGATCATTGCGACCTCCAGGTGCCATCGGATCCGATCTCCTCACTGTTTCTCGCCTGGAGTAAATGACGGTAGGTGCGGGTGGTTGATACTTCCTCTCATTCATTAAGTGAGGGAATGGAGGTTCTGGCAAGTCGTCTGCCCGAGGAGGTCTTGTGTATCGATTTTCTCAAAGAATCCATGCCGAAGACTTCGATTCAACAAAGATATCTACGCACGCTAGCCCGACACTTAATGGATCAACTACTCTGCTTACAGGAGCCATGCGTGGTTAAGATGGCGCTTAAAAGAAGATATCAGTACGAGTTTGACTGAAGTGAAGTGACACCAAGCCTTGGGTGACTGGGCACACCTCTGTGAGGAGATTTTTCCTGAGTATGTAAACTCAGTCTTTGTATTTTGTAAGCATCGATGGTTGAGCATAGCTCGCAGTTGTAAAGTTTTAATGAAGCACTGATACTCTGGTTATGTATAGACTTTTGAGACTTCTTGCCTTATGAATGCCAGTTTCTTTTACATCTTTGTTACATTGTGTTAGAACATCTCGGAATTGGAGGATCCAGTCGAGTTGTCGTTGTTATAGGATGATGTATGTTGGATCATTGTAGCAGTTGCAATGTTTCTAATCAGTTCTTGTGGTTTTCCCAGTGCTGAGTGACTTGGAATTGGAGGATCCAATCGAGTCCCCTTTCAGTTTCTTGAGACTCTAAATACAAGAGGATCTTGTGTTTAGAGTCTTTCTTCTGCAAACCGCTAAAAGCATGTTGCCCAAAGTTGTTTGTTCACCTGTCTTACTAAGTCTTCCACATGTTCATCTTTTAATCAACCCACTGGCTGAAGTTAGGTCGAGACCTCCTTTGTTACTTACGTACCAGACCCAGTCCCTGAGTTAGAATAATATCTCCTCGAGTCTTTATCTCCATTTGATCACCCCTTTATAAACAAATCGTGACATTAAACTGATGGGTGTCGGGCTCTGCTCCTGCAAGCAATCCAGGAGTGACTTCCGACGCTAACACATGGGTTGGCGAGTTTTTACAAGAAATTCATCAGGAATTTCAGCAGTATTTGTGTACCCATACTAGATATCATAAAGAAGGAATGTGGATATTTTAATTGGACAGAAGAAGCTGAGAAGGGATTTAGAGTGTTGAAAGAAAAGATAACAGAACAACCTATTTTAGTTCTGCCAGATTTTAAGAAGACTTTTCAGGTCAATTGCGATGCAAGTGGAGTGGTCGTTGTCATAGTTTAAGTCAAGATAATGAGCTTATTGCTTATTTTAGTGAGAAGATGAATAATTTTAAGAGGAAGTATTCAACATATGACAATGAATTTTATGTTGTAATTCAACCTTTGAAAAAGTGGAGGCATTATCTTATCCTGAAAGAGTTTGTTTTGTATACTGATAATCAGGGTTTGTAGTTTATAACCAGACAAGAGAAATTGAACCATAGACATGCCAAATGGGTAGAATTCATGCAGAATTTTACTTTTGTTACTAATCATATTAGTGGAAGCGCTAAAACAGTTGCAGATGCTTTGAGTAGGAGATGTTTGATCTTGCAAGAATTCCAAGTGGAGACTTTGGGATTTGAACACCTCAAGGAGATGTATCAAGAAGACCTGGATGTCAAGGAAGCTTATGAATCATGTGAGAATCCTTTACTAAGAGACATAAATCAATGGATGGAGTATCTAATCCAAGACAGACCGTTATTCAAGGGAAGTTGGTTGTGTATCCTGAAATGCTCATTAAGGGAGAATTTTCTAAAGGAGAAACATAGCGAAGGATTGGCTAGACACTTTGGCCATGATAAAACATATGCGCAGTTGAGTTCTTCATTCTATTGGCCATGCATGAGGTCTAATGTGAAGAAGTTCATGGAAAAATGAAAAATCTACCAATATGCTAAAGTAAATCATTAAAACACTAGATTGTATCAACCATTTCCTATTCCAGACAGGTCGTGGGATGCCATAAGTATGGATTTTATTCTGGGATTGCCAAGAACCCAGAGAGGAAGTGATTCAATATTTGTGGTGGTTGACAGATTTTCAAAGATGGCACATTTCATACCGTGTCACAAAACCAGTGATGCTACCCACATAGAAAAATTGTTTTTCAAGGAGATTGTGAGATTGCACGGGTTGCTCAAGAGTATAGTCTCAGATAGAGATACTAAATTTGTGGGACACTTTTTGAGGACCTTGTGGAAGAAGTTGGGGACAAGTTTTTCTTTCAGTTCAACATATCATCCTCAGACAGGCGGATAGATTGAGCTAGTGAATCGAAGCTTAGGGAATATGTTAAATATTTTGGTCACTGAACGTAACAATTAGTGGGATCAAATTCTTCCTCAGGTGGATTTTGCATATAAAGACTCACTGAATAGGAGTACTGGTAATATCCCATTCCAGATAGTATAAGAGATGAATCCAAGAGGAATTTTAGAATTGAGATATTTGGGACGAAATGAATTCTGAAGTGTAGGAGTAGAGCACTTTGCTGCATCAGTTGCATGATCTAATTAAAGGAAAGCTACATGATAGCAACCAGAGATACAAGATCTGAATAGATCAGAAAAGAAGAGAGGTTAATTTTGAAATTGGAGATCAAGTCTTAGCACACCTGAGGAAGGAAATATTTATGAAAGGGAAATATAATAAGTTTAAGATGAAGAAGATAGGACCTGTAAGACCCTCAGAAAAATCGCTACAAATGCTTATGAGATTGAACTGCCAGAGGACATTGAAATATCGTCAATATTCAATGTAGCAGACTTATACCCTTACAGGATAGATGATACAAAAGGGAAATATAATCAAGAGGAGATTCAGTGTAAGCGACAGATTCCCATAGCAGAGAACCCACAGATAGAGAATATTTTGGATCAGGGGATTGCTAAGAAGACCGGGACAAAAGTTTATTATGAGTATCTAGTTGAGTGGAAAGATCATCCAGTAGACGATGCCAGTATTATAATTGAAATTGATATCCAAAAACATGGAAAGATAGTGGAGGAGCTCATGAACAGGAGTCCATGAATATTTATTTCTAGAAGAGTATGATGCAGGAGCATCGCCTTCAACATTCAATGAGGCCAAGTGGAGGACAACTCAGCATCCAGCATGCATTCAAACTAGTTTGGATTCCAAGGAGAGTGCATCACTTTAATATTTTCAAAGTATTGTAATTAAATATCTCATAAAATCTCAAAGCCGAATCCATTGTATGAGCTTCAAGAGATTGTAATTGCTTTAATTACCTGTAGGATTATATATATATATATATATATATATATTGAGCATTGACTCATATCAATATTTTAATATCTCATTTATTATAATAATCCTTAGTGGTGGGATACTTAATTGTGATATGAAATCACTAAGATAGTCTGGAGGGAAGGCTCGATAAGCCCCCTCATGTATAAATACATCTAATCTATGACCAAAATAGGTTGTTGAGGTTATTGTGACTGTTGTTGAATAGAGTTGTAGAGATTTGTTGTTATTTTTTTGAGAGTTGTTGGAACTCTTGTAAATGTTTTGTTGAAGGAATATAATAGAGGAGAATTGCATCCAATGTTTGAGTTTTCTTATATCTGAGTTATTTGGGTAATGTTATGTTATCTATTTTTTTGTGTGTATTTCATGGTTGAATAAATGGACCTTTGATGTTCTATAAGTTTCAATTGTTTCTCTTCTGAAATCTTGGTGCAAGGAGTGCACAGTGCCCACGCAAGGAGTGTGAAGGCAGAGTCGTTTACAAACTTAATATCTCAGGAGAGATAGTGTGAAGTGCGTAGAGTGATTGCAAGGAGTGCATATATGCTCTTTTGAGTATAAAATCTTGAAGGATAGACCCATGCAAGGTGTGCACGGGTCCAACACTTAGAGAAGTGTTGAAAAGGTTCAGAGGAGAGAAAATGCAAGGAGTGCATGGGATATTTTTCTAAGTCTCAAGCTCAAGAGAGAAGCACCAGACCTGCACCAAGGTTTGATTCACTTAGAGTGACAAAGTTCAGGAAGAATAGTGAGTAAAATTCCTTGGAGGAAGAATACTTTTCATTTCAAGGTTGAGTGGACGAGATCCACTCAAGGAGGAGTCATATATTTCACAGCCGTCAAATATGATAAAGGAGCACAGTCGTTTACCTACTAAGTCCTTTGGACTTCGTTGCTCCGATAGCTTTTAGGTGTGTGTTGTGGTGGAGGAAAAAGTCGCGAAGCCCGGAGTGCATCTTGGTCATTATTTATAAGTACATGTGTCTGCAGATCGAGTGTGTTTCAAAAATTCACCACTCCAGAGAATTTGAAGTGTTGTTGCAAGAGCGTGAAAAAACCCCAAAGCCCGGAGTAGATCCTAACCATTGGGTTTAGGTGTACGTTTCGATAGATCATAGGAGTTTGGAGTTAGGCACTCCAAAATATTTGGGGTGTAATTTTTTCTAGGTCAAAAATCCTCAAAGGCCAGATTCCATCACGACCGTCCATTGGTGAGGACACGTGGACCATTGATCAAAACCCTTTGTGTGTTCAAAGTTCGGTACTCCAGAAGGTTGTTGGTGAAAGATTTGAAAATATCTGAAGCCTGGAGCCCAAAGTAAATGTATGCCATCGATCGGAGGTGGAAATCAGTCGTCCGATCCGTAACTTTGGAGTTCACATATTCGGAGGCATTGCACATTTAAACAGCGAAGACTCTCGAAGCTCGGAGTCCTGAAATTTATGTGAACCATATATCATGGTGTGTATCATGAGTCGTTGATCCCCTCCTTTTTTCATCTATTCGTGAATTTGTCATTCGTGAGAATCGTAGTGTGTTGTTGTTAGAACTCCCGAAGCCCGGAGCTCCGAAGTCCCGGAGTTCTTGTTGGTTAAAGAGTTTAGCCTACGTTTTTGACCCAATGTTACACATTAATTTCGTCGCCCCTATAATTGTTAATGATGTACACCTATCCTTTGTCTTTAGAACGATCGATTTCATTAATCCCTGAAGAAGAATGAAGATAAACTTTCCCAGAGAGATGAAATTATCTTTTCCTTTGTAAAAAACCCTGTAAATAAGGATCGTCGCACCTTACTCAGTGTTAAGGGTGTGACAATATAGGATTGACGCAGGTTGCACCACAATGGCCCGCGACATTGTCACATATTTCTCAGTGTTAAGGGTTCGATGATCGACGGTACAAAGAAAAAGAGAGGCTTCTCGACGCTTCTAGAATAGAAGCTTCGAGGGTGAGCTGGCCTCCGATCTGTTTGGATCTGAATCGCATCCCTGATCTCATGGTATCATCCTAACCTCCTCACCCTATCCTTTTCATCTTATAAAGGAGGGGAGTTCTCATGAGAAAGTTAGCTTTTAGAATATCTTGGGAATGGTTAGAGAATTTTTGGAACTTCATCTTAGTTACAAAGATTCGGCTAATGAGATATTAGTCTAGCCAGGAGTTTGGATTAGCTTCAACTATAGCTAATTCATATGGAGTGTTTGGGCCTATGTTGGCTTTGAGATTCACTTTGTCAAGTTGAGATTATAAATAGTTGTCAGATCTATAGTCTTAGAATCCATAGAGCAGAAGTGTGTCGGAAGCAAGGAACTATTGGAAGGGACCCTACAACATCAAGGCATCGATTGTATTCTCCTTTTCATATTTCTAATACAGTAATATATTTCTTTCCCATAAAATTGTTCTTATTTTATTGTATGACTCCTTGATCACATACATAGGTTTTGTTAAGTATACATTGTTGCTTTCACTTCATTGGCTTATGTCTTTTTACAGGTTCAGCATCTTGTAAGCCTTGAAACAGAGAGAGGATAACACTAGTGAGGAAAAGTGGCATTTAAAAGGTATGTCATTTATCTCTTGTTAGTTAGTATGATTGATAATTAAAACTTAGGGAAAGTTTATATTTTGTCTTGCTTTTTTCTAGTTTCGAGGTGAAACTAGGGAGATCGGTTTGTGTCTGCACTTATCGATTTATCCGATAATGCCCAAGGTCATGTGGATTTCTCCACTAAAGTGACAAGACCCTCGCGAACGTAAATTTGCACGCAGGAAAAAAGGGAAAGGCTTGTGGTAGAGAATTTTGAGGGTTTAGCGAGGACCCGAGAGCTAATTCAGCTCCCTTGTGAGAATGATCCTTATACTGGGAGGTAACGCGAGCCCCTGGGAGTGGTGGGGGTTTTCATCAAGAATTAAGGCTTTGTATTGATTTCCGGTAGATAAATAAAGCTACCGTAAAGAACAAGTATCATTTTCCAAGGATTGATGATATTTTTTATCAACTGAAAGGAGCAAGTCTATTTTCCAAGATTGACCTAAGGTCAAGCTACCATCAAGTGAGAATCAAAAAAATAAGATATCAGCAAGACAACATTCAAAATAAGGTATGACCATTACGAGTTTGTAGTATGACCATTATGAGTTTGTAGTAGTGCCATTTGAATTTTCAAATGCACCAATTGTCTTCATGTGTCTGATGAGTGAAGTATTTAGAAAGTATCTGGACAAGTTTGGTGTTGTCTTCTTAGATGGCATTCTTATCTACTCAAATTCAAAGGAAGAGCATGAGCATAACTTGAGATTGATTCTATAGTTATTGAGTGAGCATCAATTGTATGCCAACCTAAGAAAGTTCTCACTTTATCAGAAGAAGATCCACTATTTGAGACACATTATATTAGAGGAGGGAATAGTAGTGGATCCAGAAAATATTGATACAATTAGAGGATGGACAACATCAAAGATTATCTCAAAAATGAGATCATTTATGGGACTTGGTTGTTACTACAAGATATTCATTTAAAGATTCTCCAATATTGCAAATCCAATAACTTCACTGCAAAATAAAATATTTAAGTTTGAATGGAATTCAAAATGTGAGGAGAGTTTTCAGCACTTGAAATATTTATTGATCAATGCACATATTTTAAATATGGTTGATTCAGAAGAGGATATTATTGTGTGCATAGATACATGAAAGGAAGGACTTGGTGGAGTCCTTACTCAAAATGGGCATGTTATTTTCTATGAGACCAATAATTTCAAAGAACATGAAAGGAACTATGACACACGTGACTTCGAGATAGTATCTATTGTTCATGTGTTGAATATGTGGAGGAATTATCTCATGGGAAGAAAATTCGAGTTGAGAACAGACCATAGTGGTATAAAGTATTTGTTTGAATAGCCAACACTAAATGAAAAACAAATTAGATGGATGGAATTTCTTAATAAATATGACTTTGACATAAATCATGTCAAAGGCAAAGACCTCCTTTTTCACCAAGGTACTATCACCTTACCCCATTTTCTTAATCAACCCCTATCACTAAATTGAACTGTGTCATCACCATATATAATTTATAACCTTAGGCCTTGACCAAGTTTACTCCTCTTTGTTAACCTTTTTCAAACCTTGTTCATTGTTTACTCTCTGAAATCACTTGTCCAAATTGGGACTAAATTCTAAATTAGGCCTTTTTATTCTCTAACTTGGTGTCACAAGGTCCTAATTCTAAAATTGGTCCTGACTTCAAAACAAGACCTTCACCAATCAAACATATGCCTCAATTGCTCAATTGAGCTCAATCCCTTATTTGGTCCTGCATTTAATTATAACAATGTTCATGGATCTCGATTTTCTTCATCAAACCAATTTACTAATTGATTCTCCTGTCATTTCTAACTACTCATACAATTGAAAATTTAATGAAGTCAAAATTGCATGTCTTAAGTATGAAAGTGATTTGTATGTCCATGTATGCCATCAAGTGTGATTTAACAACACTATATTCTTAAACCATCACCTTTCAAATTTGAATGATAAAATGATTTATGAAGTTTGAGTTGTAAGCACGCCTTCCATAAATGTTGGTATGATGGGTAACTATCATGATCAGACATTTATCCCTATTAAGTAACACTCGAGGTGGAAGACTTATAAATGTTTTAGTTCAAACATTCATGGGAATGAATATGACATTTCATTCAAGTTTCTTTCCCCAAGTTTGAACATGCATTATGATTTTGCGATCAAGACCAAAGAATGCATCCTAGCAAATCTCAAATTAGGGTCGATATTATGTAAAACCAACAAATTTCTATAATTTAAATTGTTTAAAGGAAATTTTCTAGTTTTTTAATTCAATTTAATATATTAAATTAATCATTTATGATATCTTGGTTGTGCTAACATTTTTTAGGAAAATCTATCTAGCCTCCAAAAGACATGGGAAAAGGGAGAGAATCCCTTATGAAATATCAATAGTAGATCAATCCCAGGTAGTTTTCATACTAGAAGATAAGAAGGAGATGATATTTTTCAACGTGGAAGATGGTGGATCAATGGAGGATAAATAATAGTGCAAATCAAAATACATACTTGGAGGAGAAGATAGACTAGTGGAAAATTACAGCTCCAATTATCCAATTCCTCAATTCATTGAATATGCCTTCCAAGTGTAGAGTGAATTGAACCTAGTGCAGAGGGAATTTTACAACAAAGTAAAACATTTATATACCTTGGTGATGGACATATCAGAAGTCAAAAAATATTTCCAAGTATGGGAACTGGAGTATCAGCAAGTTGACTTGCATTTTGACAAGGTGAAATATTGGTAGGTTACACTTGATGAAATTCCCACCATTCTTGTACGAATTCTAAAAGAAATGGATTATGACCTCAACTAATGGAAGAATAAATTTCATGGATCTCTTCAAGGAATTGCTTGGGAGTTTAATATTTATATTAAGATATGGTAACATATAGAGAAAATAGAAAAGGATTTCCATCTCCCTTCTTTTGTACCAAGGGATAAATTCTTCCCTCAAGCACAAGTGTCGAAAGATATGGAGGCTTGTATTTCCCCCAATAGGAAAGGTATAAGAGTTCTCTCTACGTCTAATCAATTAGCTATCCAACGATTCATTGAGGCTCTTGTTAGGAACATAACAATAATTAATACCATACTGCCTAAAATGGGGAAACATGAGAAAAGGATAAGCAAAAGTGTCACATTGTATAGGGTTGCTCTTCATCTACATACTTTTCTCACAAGGAAACAATATTCTTAGCTTTTGAGGCATGGGTGACCTTTCTGAGAAAGTGAATAAGGGAATGAGAATAAGCTTCATCAAGTCAAATGAGATGTCATCCTATAGAGGAAAACTTCGAACAATCCAAAAAACAATACTAATGGTCAAGTGGAAGTTCAAGTTAGTCAAAGAGAGTCGAATCCTAGAAGATGAAGTATTAGGGATAACCTGTATACAAAAGGGTAAATGTATAGTCACCCAAGTGTCTTAAATTCATACATTTCACCCTCTTATTACTTTTTTATAAATCAGAAGGATTTGAATAGTAAATGGATTTTTTCTTGTGCATATTGTAGACTTTTCTCTGAAGTGTTAATGAATGAGAATCCATTTCTACACAAACCTTTTGGAGATAAACTTAAGTTCTGATATTTGTGTTTTTTGGAACTTTTTATATTGATTTACTTAATTTTGAAATGATATGAGCATATTCTTTTACTGTGCATAATTTTCTCACTTAGAAGTAGTTTGTTTATTCAATTTATCTCATAGATTGTTTGTCTATATTATTTAAGCATGGTAATAGTATTAGCTAGTTATTACTAGATTTTTCTGTAATAATTCTAGTTACTTAGGTTATTTATTTTGTTTGCTTAAGTAAATTTTTACTAAAGTTTGAAAACAGTAAGATATTTGATGTTATGTTTATCCCAATATTTTTGTTAATTAACTCTAGGATTATCCTACATTCTTCATATTAGATTAGGTACATTTCATTTTATTGCATTCAAAATCTCATAAATGATGGACCAGGCTGCAACCAGTAAAACCTCGATCAAAACTATCTAATGATGGGCGTACCATAAGCCAAACGAAATCCCTATTCCAAATAGTGTAAGGTCTAATTGGTACCTTGCATTGGGGATAATCCTTAATAATTGCACAAGGTCATTTAGCCCCATCAACAAGTCCTCAAAACCTAGGTATTCAACTCTTGCATCAACATAAGAACTAAAACCTCCATATAAAACAAATGATAAAATAACCAGAACTTATTCCAAGAAAGGAATCACACCAAGATCAAGAATCATCAAATTAGCCTCTCTGTGATCTTTTCCTAGCCTCACATCCCACAAGAACAAGGCTCCAAAATCATGAAATGAATTAACTCCACTCTCCATGTCTTCTAATATGTGAGAAACCCTAATTCTAGAACAAGATCCATAATAACCATGATCATCTTCAACATCATTTTCTTCTATAGGGATTACATGCATAGCACAAAACCTAGCATCACACAAGAGTAATATCCCTAAGAACATCGAAGACATATCTCTCTCATTGTCCTCTCCTAGGGTTTCTTCATGAACCCTAGCACCTAGATCCTAGGGTTTCCTCATGAACCCTATCATATTCCTCTCTACAATAATTCTCTCTCCTAGGGTTTCCTTATGGACTCTATTTTATTTATCCCTATAATACATCTCCCTCCTAAGGTTTCCTCATGAACCCTAATGTCTCTAATAAAAGTACAAAGATAGAATATAATGATGATAATAATATAATAGCTATCTCCTCCCTTATATATACAATAAGTGAGGGAGGATAACATAAAATAAGGACATAAGTCCATACAAGTAACCAACAAGGAAACCCCACATGGAGTGCTCTGCAATACAAGGATGTAAAATTGTCTAACTAGGTTTTATCCAACCCTTAATGTGATATTCCTTTCAAGCATGATCCTCCTTGGCTTCAATGCTCATCCTCCAAGACAATGCACTCTCTAACAAGTTGTTATTCCAATGCTTCCACTTCCAAAATGATCCACTATCCAAGTTTCCTCATGGAAGGCATTCCTCCTCTAACTATGTGTCATGTGTCATCTCATGTGCCCAATGTTATTCAACTATGTGTCAATGTGGTCAAAAATATCTAATTCTCCTCCTCAACATATGTGCCCGAGTCCATCACCAACCTTAATGAAGTATGATCATTGACCCAAGTGTCCAACATCCAATGTATATATCACATGGTCACGGGCACAGTAAACAACAAACCCTTGGTCACGAGCACAAACCCTTGCATTATGTGCACCCATCGTGTTAATAATTATTTTGATCAAGGTAACAACCTCATAGGTAAGGGATCCATGCCAGACCTCTAACCAAGGTTAAGAATCCACCTAAACTAAGCCATCTAAATGTACATGAAACATCGTTGGGGGTCTAGGAGAAAGCTCTCTTCTAGAAAGGTTGAAACACTTTTGGAGTAACCACAAAAGATAACATTGATTATTTATGTTGATTTAATATAACAATGTATATATTTTATTGAGTAAGTTGAAAAGTAAACAAAGTCTAAGACAGAAAATTTAAGGTTGTAACAAATATATTGTTCATAAGTAATTTTTAGATTTGTTTTATGTTGGAGATTGTTCCCTTGGAGTGGGACTCACATCCCTTGAAGTAAATTGTTTGGATATTTATTTTATTTAGTTTCCCTGTGTATTTGGGTTGGAAATAAGTGTAATATACATGATGTTGTAATTTATATTTCAAATTCAGCCATAGACTAAAAGTTCACAAGAAATATATTTGAGGAACCTCAAGCTTCAAGGTGAAATTTATGAGTTTGTCTTAAGAAAAGATTTCATGTAAATTCCATAATCCACATCCAAGATCACAGTGTTGGATACTTTTATGCACATGGATCTTATCACCCATAATGCATTAAAAATGTAATACACAAAATATGAGGACATCAAAGAGATATTTCAATAGCTACAAGGCTAAGTTTGTGAAGAATAAGGTGATATCAACCTTGACTTTCATCTCCAAGATGGGTTTCTCTACAAGATGGATAAGCTTTGTGTGCCTAAAGGAAATAGATTGCAAATTATTAGAGAGGCTCACACCTCCAAAGTCATGGTTCATTTTGGTGTTGGAAAAATGGTAGCTAACTTTCATAGGTATTTGTATTGGACAAAAATGCAAGACGATTTAGCTTAGTTTATTAGAGGATGCATATTTTATTGAACCAATAAACCTAGAAATAGGAAGCAAGGTTTTTATCATCATTTACATGTACCTAATAGACCATGGGAGAGAATCTCCATTGCCTTTGTGAGTGATTTTCTAAGAACCACACAAGAATATGATTATATATTCTGGTAGTGGATAGATTTAGTAAGGTGTGCTTCAGTGTGCCTTGTCAAAAGACCATTAGGGGATAACATGCAATAGGTTTATTCTTTAAGAGGGTTTGGGTGCACTTTAAAATACAAAGGAGCATCATTTTGGACAAAGGTATTAGATTTTTTAATGCATTTTGGACTACACTTTCAGAGAATATGGAAACCAAGTGGAAGATAACTATAGATTTCTATCTACAAATGGATGAGTAGACAAATGATATGGATTGTATAAATAATTAAATGAAAGGTGGGAATGTGAATGGAAACACACACACACACACACAAATATTGCAGAGATCATAGAAATTCATTTAAACCCAAATTATATTAATGAATGAAATAGGAAAATATTGTAAAATGCAAAGAAATACAAATTGGATAGAATTGTGGTACCTTATCTCTAAAGAGAGAGGTGTTGGCTACACTCCTTTAAAAGAAGACATTACAATATGTAAAATATGGAATTTTAACATAAATTTATAAACTCTAAGAGGAAAAATCCATAAATATATTAACCCTAACTCTAAGAGGAAGAAACCCTGGCCCTAGGAGACGAAGCGCCAAAAGTATTATGGGCCCTGAGGTGGCTAGTTGATACGTGAACTTCCTGGGGTGCAAATTTTGCATACAATATCCATTTGGTGTGCACATTATCTCATTGGAAATATCTAACCAAGAAGTACAATTATTTGTATGCCTGGAAATGCCAAGGAAACCCTAGGCCAGTGAATGGCCAAAAAACATCATTTAAGGGCTCAAAACAGCCCTAGAAGTTTAGAACGTGAAAATTTGTAGATAAAAAAATTGTCTAGATGGAGAACCATGTTGAGTTAGTGGAAGAAGTGGGTGGCCACTAATGTCCACTTGGATCAATCCTCCCCCCTTAGGAAGAAGTGGTCCCAACTGCATCAATTTCCCTTGTTAGATGGGGAAACTTTTGTTGAATTTGACTCCTAGTGAGCTATTTGCCTTGGTGAATAAGTTTTGATGCTTTGACAACCTGATAGAGTTGCATTTTTTGTTGGAGGGTACCCTTCATCTTGGTGTAAATAACTGTATCCACTATATCTTTTTTAATGCATTCACGATTGATCTATATAGGGGCCAAATTCTTAGCCACCTTTGAGGTGTCCAATAGGGGTGGAAAATATGGTCAAAGCAACTCCACATTAAATATTGGGCGCAAGATGGGGAAAGGGGGAATATTCAATTCAAAATCATTCTCATCCATAGCCTTCTGATGGTGTAAAGTACATTCCAAAGTGGTCTAAGATTCTTATGGGGGCATGTGAGATTCTCTTTCTACAAATGAAACCACACCTTATCACCATACTGAAACTTGTGTGGAACTTAATGTTGGTCATGTCGTTGCTTGTACTTGGCATTAGCATTCTACAAGATATCATGAACCTATTTTTGAATGTTTTGGATATGTTCAAAAAATTTGGCTTCTCTATATGCCTCAGTCTAAGCATGGGATAACTCTTCCCGTGAATATGAAATGGGGAGAGCTACATCAATGGGGGCCAAGGGTTGGTACCCCAAGCACACATGAAAAGGTTTTTTTCCAATAGAGTTGTGGAGGGATCTGTTGTAGTTATTTTGAACATATGGAAGGATCTCATCACATGTACATGGATGCTTGGACTTGTACATGTCTAGGATATGCACAATCATCCTATTGACCACTTCTATTTTTTCATCTGTTTGGGGGTGGAAGGAAATTGATTTGATCATCTTGGTGTCCATAAAATACCATGGGATGGACCATAAGGTATTGAGGAAACTATTATCCCTATATGAAATAATGGTTTGTGGGATCCAAAAACGAACCCAAACACACTCAAAGAAGATCTTAGTAGTGTCTTTGGTTGTGATATTATTATTACACTATGCCAAGATGGTCATCTTAGATAACCAATCGACAACCACAAAGACACTATTGTTACCATGCTTGGTGGAGAGAAAATATAAGATGTAATCCATGGAGACTGACTCCTAGATATTTTCTAGGGTAGGTATAGGAGAATACAATCCCTACTTATTAATGGTAGGTTTAGAAATGGTATAGGAAGTGAACAATCTAATATACCTACTAACATCTTGTCAGAGTTTTGGCCACTACAAATACTTGTGATGTACTACTATTATCTTCTTCACACCAAAGTGCCCTGCCACCCAACTATAATGTGCCTCCCAAAATATCTTTGCACACTCATTTGAAGGAACATAAAGATGGCCCAGATAGCACAAAAGTCCATCTTGGAAGTGAAGGTCGAGAATTGTTTTACCTACGCCTAGTGTTTAATATGTAGCAGAAAAGTCAATGTCATTGTCATATAATTGGGGCCACCTACCCTGGTGGGTTAGCTCAAGTGGATGAGTTTTATCGTTACAATGCAAGAGGTCTCAAGGTCAAGTCCCTGGCCAACTAAAATTGTTGATATTGTTGGGCCTCACTCGATGTCCTTCCGGGTCAGGCCTAGTAATTAGGGTCGACGATTTAACCTGTTATATATATATATATATATATATATATATATATATATATATATATATTGGGGCCACCTAGAGGTATTGTTCCCATAGAAATTAAGAATTGTGGTTAGTGCCACAATCGGGGGCCATACAAGGCAGTCTACGACACATTTGTGTTTCCCTTCTTGTACTTAATGTTCAAGTGGAATCATTGCAAGTATGTGGACCACTTATCATGGAATTCATTTTGTAACTTTTGTTGTGTCTACATGAATTGTAGAGGATTTTTATCACTGTGAATGATTTTTTCCTTTCCTAAAATATAATGCTTCCACAGTCGGCAGTTCTAGAAAAGCGAGGACTAGTGTCGACCATAGGTAGCATTCCAAATCATTGAGTATTTTATGTTGTGACTCAAACTAGGAAAACTTGTATTTATCTCCACCCTTGGTCACTTTTCTAAAGGGCCAAGTGATATGAGAGAACCCCAACACAAACCTATAGTAGAATTTGGAAAGGCCCAAGAATTTGTGGAGCTATATTAGAGTCGCCATGGTTGGTTAAGCGCGAATGACTTGGATATTGGTTGGGTCTACATTCACCCCATGTCCATCCATGATGTATCCTAGATACTAAATTCCCAGCATGACAAATGATAATTTCTCCATATTTGTATATAGTTTGTGGTGTTGCAAAGTTCTATGGATCTACTGAATGTGATACAATTTGTATGCCCAAGTTCCGCCAAAGATTACGATTTCATACAAATATATGGAAACAAAAGAGTTTGTAAAAGGCCACAAGATATCATCCATCATCCTCATGAATGTTTTCATGGAATTATTCAAGCCAAAAGGCATGGCAAACCACTCTGAAAGGTGTTCTTTAGACTTGAAGGTGGTCTTCCACACATATGTTCGTTATATCGGGACCTGGTGGTATCTTGACTTCAAATGAATCTTACTAAAGAACTTGGAAACCTTAAGCTGATCAAGAAGATCTTCGATATGGTGGATCAAGTATCGGTTATTAACAATTATTTGGTTTAGGGATCTATAATCAATACAGAGTCGCCATGCCATGTCCTTCTTCTGCATCAATACAATTAGGCTCCCACAAGGTGAGGAGATCCATCCAATGTGGCCCTTTTGGATGAGCTCATGATTTTGACATTTTATTTCCTCATTCTCTAAAAGAGATAATTTGTGTATCAGTTCATTAGGTAATGGAGCACTAAGTATCAATCCAATTGAATGTGTGTCCCAACAGTGCAAAGGAACCCCTGCAGGTGAAGAGAATATGTATTTGTATTCCTTTATGATCTTGTCTAGCTAATTCTACAATGTAGAGAGGCCTCGTGAGGAGGTGGTGGTAGTCGTAGTGATCTTCCAATAAAACCATGAAGAGGAAAAAAAAAATTGGTCATAAAGATTACCTTTCGGCACTGCTTTTCCAATATCAAGGAAATTGTAATAATCGAGACTACCTCTAGTACCCTGTAGATTTGGCCTCCCAAAGTTTACCTCTACTACCTATACCTTTTTATTTTAGGAAAAGGGTTTTCCTAAAAGAAAATAACAAAATTATAGTGGGGAAACATCACACAGCACCTCATCTTTGAAGGGCTCGATGCAATAGAATAGGAAACATTTCTATATGACACTATGGTATCGTCCTTGGCTCAACCAACCAATGGTGTATGGTTGGGGGCATGGCTTTGTTGGAAACTTCAATATCTTGATGAATTCGGTTGAGATCATGTTATTTTGGATACCATTGTCAAGAATGAAATGTAGTGGAGTCCCCTTCACCCACATATGTGAATGGAAGAGGTGCTCCCCCTCCTCAAACTCCTCCGAATATTTTGGTGGTTCTTTGTAGTTGCAATGGTAGCACTGGGTTCTACATCAATGATACACTTTCCCCTTATCCTACTATAAATCACAGTTTGAGCCATAGTTCTATTAGTTTTCTTTCATCTCAACCAATAATGATTTTTTTGAGCAACATTCATCGGTGTTGTGCCAGGGGATTTTGTGGAAATCGAACCACTTTCCAGTGTCCTTATTTGAATTCCCATTACCCTTCTTTGTTTGCTTCTTGGATTGGTTTTCTTGAGGTTGGATATCCTTTCTTTTTCTTTTTTCCTATGATTTGGGGCCACCTTTACCATGCTTCTATTATGACATATTTGCAAACCTAGACTCTAGCTTATTTCTTTACTCAAATTTATGTTTGATTTTGTCATCATATCAATAAGCATCTCTGAATGAGGATATTTCTAGGAAATCCATATTTGTTTGGATGTACCTGTCTAGGCCACTATGATACTTCAAAACTATGTGTTGCTCAAAGTATCTGATACCCATATTTGAGCGCAAGATATGGAAAATATTGGTGTACTCTAGCACCATCTAGTCTCTCTCCTGACACAGATTTGTCCATCTCATGTACTGGTCATCATAGTTTCCAACAAGGTATAATTCCTCCTTGAGGGAATAAACAAAATCCACCCAAGTGGTTTTTTTCCTAAATGTTGTAGACTCATCTCCATCATGTCTCTCCTATTAACTTTCCCACCAATATTTGACATGGGGAAGGGCCTTAAGGAGTGAAAACTTGATCTTTTAGACATCTGAAAATTTTTGAATAGAGTAATAACCCTCTAACAAATTTATCCATTTCTCCAAAGAATATACATTTATATTTCCTTCAAATAAAGGAATGTCCAATTTAACTTGTACATTGAGGGTGTCGGATCTTTAAAATAGTTTCTTGTTGAAGGTGTCTCAGTCGTCGTTGGTAGCCATCGAAGGATCCAAGTGAAATTATCCATCCTTTCACTCCTTTGTCATGTGAGGGGTTCCTTGAGAAACAACCTGATAGGATGTCCTACTTCACCATCCCTCTTTTTTTCATCCACCATGGGATTCCTCTTGGGATGATGAGAGTGGTATTCCCAAAGAGAAATTAGTTCGAGACCTAAATCTTTATACCCTAACATCATCAAGGACTACTTCTATATATTGTTCTACATCTTCTTGTATTATGGGATAGTACACATACCTTGGTAAGTTTGCAGTTGTCTTCCAAACACCAAAATGTCCTGCAACCTTTGAGGTGTGAACCTCTCTGATAAGATGCAATATTTCACCTTTAGGGATAGAGATCTTTTCAATCTTGTAGAGTAACCCATTCTGGAAATGGTATTCAACATTTTCATCACCTTATTTTATATTAATTTTTCCCTTTATTTGTTGAAACACCTCCTTAAACTCCTCATATTCTATGTATTCCTCTCTGTATGCATCATGGCTAAAAATTTCCCTATGCATCATAGTTCCCAAAGTTGAAATATTGGATGTGGGTGGCCTTGAAAGTGTGTATGCCAACCTTTTTTTGTTTCCCTTCTTATACTTGATGCCTAGATGAAATTGTTTTAAAAACTCCATCCACTTGTAATGGTTGGTTTGTTGTAGCTTAATATGGGCCTGCAAATACTATAGTAGTTGGTGACCTATGTGGATGATGGTCTCCTTTCCCATCAGATAGTACTTCCAATTCTTGACAACTTCAACTAGGGCATAGAGTTCCTTGTCATAGGTAGGGTAGTTAAGAACTACCCCGTGAAACATTTCAGAATGATATCATACATGCATTCATCCTTGCATCAAAACTGCTCCCATGGAATACCCACTTGCATTTGTCCCCATTTCTAAAGGATTTTTCAAGTTTGGTAATGATAGAACTAGTGTTTGACTAAACTTTATTTTCACCTCATTTAAATCCTTATGTTGATTCCCCCCACTGGAAACCCTTACCACTCATTGTTATGGTGTGGAGTGGCACAAATACTACAGAAAATGAATCTATGAACTTTCGCAAGTACTATGTTTCCCTAACAAAACTCCTAACTTTAGTGACATTTGTAGCATCTAACCATTTCATGATGGCCTCCATATTTGTGGTATCTATCTTGAGATCCACTCCACCAATAACACACCCCAAATACACCAAAGATTGTTGATAAAAATCACATTTCTTGAGGTTAGCTAAGAGTCGGTGCTTATTCAAAGTCTCTAACACTTGCATGAGATGTGATATGTGCTCCTCCTAGGTAGCACTATAAACTAGTATATCATCCTAATAGACTATAACAAATGAATCTAGATATGGAAAATAATACATCATTCATTGGTCTCATAAATGTAGTTGGTGCACTACCTAAGCCAAATGGAATGACCAACCATTCATACAAACCTTGCCTTGTCTTGAAGGCAGTATTCCAAGTGTCTTCTTCCTTGATGTGTACTTGGTGGTATCCCAATTTGAGATCCAACTTGGTCAAATAATTTTTGTGTTGCAACTGATCTAAAATATCATTGATCCTAGGAAGAGGGTGCCTATTTTTTAGTGTGATCTTGTTCAATGTTTTGTATTCGATACAAATTTTCCAAGTTTGATCCTTCTTTGGTACAATTATGATATGCAACCCACAAGGTGAGGTTCTTGGTCGAACCACACCCTGCTCCAATAGCTATTGCAATTGCTTATTCACTTCATTTTATTCTAGAATGGACTACCTATACAACCCAATATTCAGCAATGGGGAGTCTGGTGTTGGCTCATTCTATGCTTGTGTGCATCCTTCTTAATGTTGGGGGGTCGAAGATCTAGGGTTTGTTCAGAGTTTACCAACAAAAACCCCATGGAATTAGCATAACAATTCTCATCTAAAGACTGAAGAAGGTATCACCCGAGACACCATGAGAATCACAGAGACCATCTAATCATGTGTCAATGATGAAGGACTAATTACATAGAAATCCATTCGGTCTAGCATTTCATGGAAAACCCCTTAATAATTAATAATATGTAACAATAACACATACATTCAATTAACACACGATCAACACTTTAGAATACGAAAATCAGTGCATATTTATTATCTTTTTTGTCTCAATATACGCTTGCATGTCTCCTTAACGCTAGGGGGTTGAAGACCCGGGCTTCATCTAAAGTTGACCAAAAAAAACCCAAGGCATCGGCATATCAATCCTCATCCAAAGGCTAAAGAAGGTCTCATCTGAGATTCCATGAGAATCACAGAGACCGGTTGGTCTTGTGTCGATGATGAAGGACTAATTACACAAAAATCATTTGACTTGGCATTCATACAATTCATTGCAAACTACTTAAAAAATAACATTATATAACAACAACACATACATTTGATTAACACATAATCAATGCATTATAAGACCAAAATGAGTGCAAATTATTATCTTCATTCAACCATTCATAGACATATATTAAGCAACTCATCAATTGACAGCAACGAAGCCCTGCTCTCTTATAAATTTTCCTAGTGTTACATTACATAGCTCCATGTTATTTTTTTCAGACTCTCCAGATATTACAGACCCAAACTCACAACCAAAGACATTAAAAAACATAGGCTCAGAACAAGCTCAAGTACATTGACAAACAACAACAATAGAACCCACAACCATCAACAACCTTCTTTTTGTCATTGTTTCTCCCTTTTATCTGCTTCATGCCTATGGTGCTATGTCACTTTATGATCCTCCCTACTCACTCCTTTGAATACCAGTCCCGCATGATTTTTTTACCTACATGCATTGCACGTAGCCTCTTTGTAATCATGGAAATATTAACTACCTTTCCAACTCATCTTATTACTGCTCCATGATCCCTCATGTTTCCTGAAGCAATCCTTCAGGAAGATTTCCTGAAGATTATTTTCTTGATTTCGGCATGCATGCGGTGTCTTCTTAATTTCTAGCATGCATCACAAAAATTAGACCATCATGCATTAGCAGACCTTGAACTGGGGCACATTATAAAACTTGATCTAGTATGCACCTCCTATCACCCATCGCGTAGCCACTTGAGCACGCGAAAAATTGGAATATGTGTGCACAAATTCATTTGTGGACATCCGTGATATTTTCCAAAAACTTTGGGTACCAACAGGCCCCCGCCACTATTATTTAGCTTTTCCTTGAGTCAAGTGCCTCATGGAGTAACTGATGCGATGAACAAAACTGTCTTCATGAGTTCATGAACAAACTCTTTGAAATGGCTATCAAGCTCATTGAGGTTTCCATGAAGTTCTTGGGTGAGCTCAACAACCACATATGCATCAATTGTTGTGACCTGAGGAGTTGTTAGGTCCATTGTCTCCATTTTATCGATCAAGGGGTCGACAAAAACCTACACTTCTGTCAACTGGGTATAAAATATCAATCCCTTATCAGTCGCAGTAGTGACTAGCTGTAATATTTTTTACTTCTCAGACTGGATGGTAGAAATCTCTTTAGTTTTGGATGCAATATCTTCCATCGTAGTCAGGAAATCGTCAGCAAGTAGAGAGGCCAAGCTACTCTTTTTGTGTGCAACCTCGTCCCTGTTCATGCGAACTCTATCATCAATGGTACTCAACTCGAGGGGGTTCTATAGATGATTTCATAAAGTGAAGTTGTATTCGACTACCCAAAAAAACTCCTTCAACATGTGTTGGCCTTCTTGGATGGTTAATTTGGCCAATGCAATCTTGTGTTGTAATTGAATTACTTCTAGGTTTGTTTGATGGAGTGGCAGGTGGAGGGCCACTAGTTGTGAGTCCAAATTTTGTAGGCAGGTCTTCACAACTGATATTTTAAGATAGGGGGCAATGGTGAAACCTTATGTTGAATTTTTCGGTATTTGCGCATATAAACTATCCACCATCCCTAGGAGGTCATTGAATGTTGTAATAATCTTAGTATATTGATCCTTTGTGGTTGCATGGGGCGCAACATCTATGTCATATCATTGTTGTAAGGCTCGGTGATCTTGAACCTCCTCTTGATAGTGCACACACATCTGAGTGTGCGTGGAAATTTCCACTTGGTTTAGCAGTTGTAGTTATGCATGAGTCTGCCAAAGTGTTTGGTGTTGATCGTCCAACTCATAAAGGACCATAGTAATACACTCTTTCACTAATAGAGACAGAATTCATGGAAAAGGTATGATGGTATTGACTATGTTCGTTCGATTGAGTACTAAAGTGTAGAATCGAAAGACCTGAGTAGGATCATAGGAATAGGTCATGAAATCCATTGGTCATGGTGGAGTACCAGGTGACAACATTGTACCCCTGAGTTGGTGACATAGATGGTCAACATTATGAGTAGCCTCTGACTTGTTGTAGTAGTAGTTTTATTTTTTGAGAAGCGATCAAAGTCATGAATCTAGGCGCCATCCTTCTCAGAACTTGTTGTATAGGGGCAATGGAAATGTGAACGGTTTGATCCATCCATTGTCTTTTCATACTAGTTGAGGTGGAATATGTTGATTGTTGTGCGTGATGGGTTCAGGGTGACATTGTCTGTGGATTGGCATTCCCTTGTTTAGGGTCGGACGGGAGGTTAAGAGGATTTTCATATGTGGAACTTAGGTCTCGAGTTAAATTTGGATGATGTATCATCCTTAGATCCCCCTCTAGTGGGGATCGTGCCCTATTCCTTCAGTCGTGTAACCTCGGCCCACTTTCGTTCTTGGTTGCACTTAGTGCGCATTTATAGATTCTCCATCTCTACATCGACATCAGTTGTAAATGTGTTGGACACTCATCCGCCCCCTGTTGAATTTCCTCTTCCATGATGTAGATGTTGGATTACTAAGAGGGGGGTTGAATCAGTAATAGAGCAATTTAGTCCTTTTTAACCATAGTATATAAGTGTAGTTTATCTTTATGATCAATTTACCATTATAGTTAAACAAGTGCAGAATAAATGAACCATGAACAATGAGCAATCATACACATACACAATACACCATTATTTTTGTGTCGAAACCCAATGCAGGAGAAAACCACGGAATTATTTTTCTTATATTTATTTAAGAAATAAATTCATTGTAAGCACCAACTTCCTTTGTTTTCTAGCTACAACTCGAAGGAGGCTCTAACCCACTAGTTTATCAATCTCCAACCTGAAGTAAGCTCCAACTCCCTAATTCTTTGGCTCCAACTAGAAGGAGGCTACAACCCCCCGGGTTCTCCGGCTACAACCGAAAGGTATCTACAACCACTTATCCTTGCCCCATCCAACCACCCTAAAATATAAGTGTCAAATGATGAAACCACTACCTCATTGTCCCTATAAGATATACCACTATAAACATGTACCAATATGTACCAACAAAATGTAACCAACATGTACCAAAAGCATGTAATCAATCATGTACCAGAAGTCAGCATGTACCAAAAAATACCAATAGGTACACAACTTGTATATGTTGTATATCACGTATGTATTTGCCCTGTCTATACTGTAGCCTACATCTGTACATGGACTATAAATATTGTATCCTGAGTACACCTTTAGAAAGATAGGGTTTTCACCTTTTCTGAAACTCAGACACTTTGTTGCCTCTGTCACATCAACCTGTAACCTATCACTGTGTCCAATATGTAGTTGTGCCCTATGCACACATCATCATACATATCCCTTAACCAAGTGCATCTATGTCTCTCTACTCATGTTCCATACATGTGTATACAATAATGATCAAGTGTAATAAGCCTCACATGGACTATAAATCAAACCCTCACTGATATCTAGCCTCAAACTTCACAAACAACTTCACAACCACTTCACAACCAAAGGCCCTCAACCATGTATCACAAAATACAAGATATGCCTCAACACTAACATGATGTACCAATGATAAATACAAGATATACCATCATTATATTTATGTAGATCTGACTTATACAATAAGTGTCATACAACCAATAGCCTCTTTAGGGAAAATCCTCAAACCTCCATAACCATATCTTATGTAGACAACAATATCCAACTACTCATGAAAATAAGACATACCTTTTGAAACTGTAGATAGATTTGTTGTACCTCATCACTATATACCTTACTGAGAGCTTGCTTTTAGACACTAAGAACCTGTCACCCTCAGGAACTCAAGCTTTCATGGATTTTCCAACTATGCATGCCATTTTATATATTCATCCCACGTATGTATGCAACTTCTTCCACTGCATCGCGTGTACACCTCAAAAACTAGGGTTTTTTTTGGTATTTTTGCAACTCCAAAATTTTCGTCGTCAACCCTTATTAATACCTCAGACTTGTGTAACTTCATATGTATCAATGAGTACCTGCAATAAACCTTACACAATAATAGATATTCAATGTGCTCAATAGGTTCTAATAGGAGACCCTTTCTCTCTTATTTATACTCTCAAAGTAGCTTCCTCTAGGGGTTACCTTCTAACCAACTTAACCCAACTTCCTTCTTTTAGGGCTAACACACTTCTAACCACTTATCCACTTATAACCACTTTATCCACAAATAGTAAACTCTCCACTTCTAGTTGTAACTAATTTATTTTTAATTATTTTCTTATTGCAACAACTTAACCCATGACTAACTCCTAGATTCATCCACTTTGACTAGTCAACTTCTTCTAGGGGTTTCTAGAATAATTTGACTTATTTGACCTTTGGGGGGCTTCTAGATAACTCAAGAGGGTTCTCCAACTTCACAATACCATAACTCTCTAACCGTGAGGAGTTATGTGACGTTCCACATATCATCGGAAATGGCATGACATGTACTATCCATCTAGAATAGTCTTACCTAAAAATACACTGATCTTCATACCTTTATAACAAAAACAATATTGAGTCCCTTAACGATACTATTGGGGCTACCAGAATTTACTACCGTACTTGCTTCAAGGTTTGACATCAATGAAAACCAACCCAATTAATCAACAATCTCGCCATTTGGCATTGATGAAAACACTTTGATGCAACATTGAATTCATGTCGCACATGCTCCCCCTGTGACCATCGCTCCCCCTGAAAACATGCCTCTGTGATCTCTCTCCAAGCATCTAACTCTCTATCCTTTTATCTGAGAAAACTCCCCCCCTTTGACATCAATGGCAAAGGTATCTTCCCATCGGGGTTGCTCCCCCTAACTGAATTGTCCTTGGGGATACTCCCATTGACTAAACTCTTCCTGAAACTGCTCCCCCAAATTGAACTATCATTTTTATGGTGCTTCCTCATGTAAATTTAAGACATATAACAATAGAATTAAAAATTGATTATGGGGAAGACACTATGCCAAGTTTATGACGAAGATACTCAAAGGCTTCCCTTGGAAGAGGTTTTTTAAAGATGTTTGCAATATGTTCTTTGGTTGGCCACTCAGCCGCCCCCTGTTGAATGTCCTCTTCCATGATGTAGATGTTGGATTACTGAGAGGGGGGTTGAATCGGTAATAGAGCAATTTATTCCTTTTTAACCATAGTATATAAGTGAATTTTATCTTTATGATCAATTTACCATTATTGATAAGAAAGTGCATAATAAATGAACCATGAACAATGAGAAATCATACACATACACAATACACCAGCATTTTTATGTGGAAACCCAATGCGGGAAAAAAACATGGAATTATTTTTCTTATATTTATTTAAGAAATAAATTCATTGGAATCACCAACTTCCTTTGTTTTCCAGCTACAACTGGAAGGAGGCTCCAACCCCCTAGTTTATCAAGCTCCAACCTGAAGTAATCTCCAACTCCCTAATTCTTTGGCTCCAACTAGAAGGAGGATACAACCCCTCGGGTTCTCCGACTACAACCGAAAGGTGTCTACAACCACCTATCCTTGCCCCGTCCAACCACTCTGAAATATAACTGTCAAATGATGAAAACACTGCCACATTGTCCCTATGAGATATACCACTATAAACATGTACCAATCTCTACCAACAACATGTAACCAACCTGTACCAAAAGCATGTAATCAATCATGTACCAGAAGTCAGCATGTACCAACAAATACCAACAGGCACATGACTTGTATATGTTGTATATTGATTATGTACATGCCCTGTCTATACTACAGCCTACGTCTATACATGGCCTATCTATATTGTATCCTGAGTACACCTTCAGAAAGCTAGGGTTTTCACCATTTCTGAAACTCAGACACTTTTTTGCCTCTGTCACATCAACCTGTAACTTGTCATTGTGTCCAATCTGTACTTGTTCCCTATGCACACATCATCATACATATCCCTTAACCAAGTGCATCTATGTCTCTCTATTCATGTTCCATACATGTGTATACAATAATGATCAAGTGTAATAAACCTCACATGGACTAGACATCAAACCCTCACTAATGTGCAGCCTAAAACTTCACAAACAACTTCACAACCACTTCACAACCAAAGGCCCTCAACCATGTATCACAAAATACAAGATATGACTCAACACTAACAAGATGTACCAATGATAAATACAAGATATACCATCATTATATTTCCGTAGATCTTACTTATACAATAAGTGCCATACAACCAATAGCCTCTCTAGGGAAAATCCTCAAACGCCCATAACCATGTCTTATGTAGACAACAATATCCAACTACTCATAAAAATAAGACATACATTTTGAACCTGTAGATAGATTTGTTGTACCTGATCACTATATACCTTACTGGGAGCTTGCTTTCAAACTCTGAGAACCTGGCACCCTCAACAACTCAATATTTCATGGATTTTCCAATTGTACACACCATTTTATATTGTCATCCCACATATGTACGCAACTTCTTCCACTGCATCACGTGTACACCTCAAAAACTAGGGTTTTTTTTAGTATTTTTGCAACTCCAAAAATTTCGTCGTCAACCCTTATTAATACCTCTGACTTTTGTAACTTCATATGTATCAATGAGTACCTACAATAAACATTACACAATAATAGATATTCAATGTGCTCAATAGGTGCTAATAGGAGACCCTTTCTCTCTTATTTATACTCTCAAAGTAGCTTCCTCTAGGGGTTACCTTCTAACCAACTTAACCCAACTTCCTTCTTTTAGGGCTAACCCACTTCTAACCACTTGTCCACTTATAACCACTTTATCCACAAATAGTAAACTCTAAACTCTAGTTGCAACTAATTTATTTTTAATTATTTTCTTATTGCAACAACTTAACCCATGACTAACTCCTAGTTTCATCCACTTTGACTAGTCAAATTCTTCTAGGGGATTCTAGAATAATTTGACTTCTTTGACCTTTTGGGGGCTTCTAGATAACTCAAGAGGGTTCTCTAACTTCACAAGACCATAACTCTCTAACCGTGAGGATTTATGTGACGTTCCACATATCATCGGAAATGGCATTACATGTACTATCCATCTAGAATAGTCTTACCTACAAATATCCTAATATTCATACCGTTATACCTCAAAAAATCTTGAGTCACTTGACGATACTATTGGGGCTACCAAAATTTACTACCGTACTTGCTTCAAGGGTTGACACCAATGAAAACCAACCCAATTAATCAAAAATCTCCCCATTTGGCATTGATGGAAACACTCTGATGCAACACTAAAGACATATCTCTCATGCTCCCACTGTGATCATCGCTCCCCCCTGGAAACATGCCTCTGTGATCTCTCTCCAAGCATCTAACTCTCTATCCTTTTATCTGAGAAAACTCTCCCCCTTTCACATCAATGGAAAAGGTATCTTCCCATTGGGGTTTCTCCCCCTAACTGAATTGTCCTTGGGGCTACTCCCCTTGACTAAACTCTTCCTGAAATTGCTCCCCGGGACTAAAATATCATTTTTATGGTGCTTCCTCATGTAAATTTAAGATATATAACAATAGAATTCAAAATTCATTATGGGGAAGAAAGTATGCCAAGTTTCTCACGAAGATGCTCAAAGCCTTCCCTTGGAAGAGTTTTTGTAAAGATGTTTGCAATCTGTTCTTTGGTTGGCCACTCAATCACCCCCTATTGAATGTCCTTTCCATGATGTAGATGTTGCATTACTGAGAGGAGGGTTGAGTTAGTAATAGAGAAATTTAGTCCTTTTTAACCACAGTATATAAGTGTAGTTTATCTTTATGATCAATTTACCATTATAGATAAACAAGTGTAGAATAAATGAACTATGAACAATGAGAAACCATACACATACACGATACACCAGTATTTTTATGTAGAAACCCAATGCGGGAGAAAACCATGGAATTATTTTTCTTATATTTATTTAAGAAATAAATTCATTGGACGCACCAACTTCCTTTCTTTTCCAGCTACAACTGGAAGGAGGCTCTAACCCCCTAGTTTATCAAGCTCCAACCTGAATTAAGCTCCAACTCCCTAATTCTTTGGCTCCAAATAGAAGGAGGCTACAACCCCCTGGGTTCTTCGGCTACAACTGAAAGGTGTCTACAACCACTTATCCTTGCCCCATCCAACCGCCCTGAAATATAAGTGTCAAATTATGAAACCACTATCACATTGTCCCTATGAGATATACCACTATAAACATGTACCAATCTGTACCAACAACATGTAACCAACCTGTACCAAAATAATGTAATCAATCATATACCAGAAGTCAGCATGTACCAACAAATACCAACAGGTACATGGCTTGTATATGTTGTATATCGTGTATGTATGTGCCATGTCTATACTTCATCCTACGTCTGTACATGGCCTATATATACTGTATCCTGAGTACACCTTCAGAAAGATAGGGTTTTCACCTTTTCTGAAACTCAAACACTTTGTTACATCTATCACATCAACCTGTAACATGTCACTGTGTCCAATCTGTAGTTGTTCCCTATGCACACATCATCATACATATCCCTTAACCAAGTGCATCTATGTCTCTCTATTAATATTCCATACATGTGTATACAATAATGATCAAGTGCAATAAACCTCACATGGACTAGACATCAAATCCTCATTGATATGCAGCCTCAAACTTCACAACCACTTCAAAACCAAAGGCCATCAACCATGTATCACAAAATACAAGATATGCCTCAACACTAACAAGATGTACCAATGATAAATACAGGATATACCAATGATAAATATAGGATATTCCATCATTATCTTTTTGTAGATATGAATTATATAGTAAGTGTCATACAACCAATAGCCTCTCTAGGGAAAATCCTCAAACCCCCATAACCATATCTTATGTAGACAACAATATCCAACTACTCATGAAAATAAGACATACCTTTTGAACTTGTAGATAGATTTGTTGTACATGATCACTATATACCTTACTAAGAGCTTGCTTTCAGACTCTGAGAACCTGGCACCCTCAGCAACTCAAGATTTCATGGATTTTCCAACTGTACACACCATTTTATATTGTCATCCCACGTATGTACGCAACTTCTTCCACTGCATCCCATGTACACCTCAAAAACTAGGGTTTTTTTTAGTATTTTTGCAACTCCGAAACTTTCGTCGTCAACCCTTATTAATACCTCAAACTTGTGTAACTTCATATGTATCAATGAGTACCTGCAATAAACCTTACACAATAATAGATATTCAATGTGTTCAATAGGTTCAATAGGTTCTAATAGGAGGCCCTTTCTCTCTTATTTATACTCTCCAAGTAGCTTCCTCTAGGGGTTACCTTCTAACCAACTTAACCCAACTTCCTTCTTTTAGGGCTAACCCACTTCTAACCACTTGTCCACTTATAACCACTTTATCCACAAATAGTAAACTCTCCACTTCTAGTTGTAACTAATTTATTTTTAATTATTTTCTTATTGCAACAACTTAACCCATGACTAACTCCTAGATTCATCCACTTTGACTAGTCAACTTCTTCTAGGGGTTTCTAGAATAATTTTACTTCTTTGACCTTTTGGGGGCTTCTAGATAACTCAAGAGGGTTCTCCAACTTCACAATACCATAACTCTTTAACCGTGAGGAGTTATGTGGCATTCCACATATCATCGGAAATGGCATGACATGTACTATCCATCTAGAATAGTCTTACCTACAAATACATTGATCTTCATACCATTATACCTCAAACAATATTGAGTCCCTTAACGATACTATTGGGGCTACCAAAATTTACTACTATACTTGCTTCAAGGGTTGACATCAATGAAAACCAACCCAATTAATCAACAATATCCCCATTTGGCATTGATGGCAACACTCTGATGCAACACTAAAGTCATATTTCTCATGCTCCCCCTGTGACCATCGCTCCCCCTGAAAACATGCCTCTGTGATCTCTCTCCAATCATATAACTCTCTATCCTTTTATCTGAGAAAATTCTCCCTCTTTGACATCAATGGAAAAGGTATCTTCCCATTGGATTTGCTCCCCCTAACTGAATTGTCCTTGGGGTTACTCCCCCTAACTAAACTCTTCCTGAAACTGCTCCCCCAAACTAAACTATCATTTTTATGGTGCTTCCTCATTTAAATTTAAGACATATAACAATAGAATTCAAAATTCATTGTGGGGAATAAACTGTGCCAAGTTTCTGACGAAGATACTCAAAGGATTCCCTTGGAAGAGGTTTTGTAAATATGTTTGCAATCTGTTCTTTGGTGCCACATACTCAAATCGAATGTTCTTATTTGCAACTTGTTCCTGTAGAAAATGATACTTGATTGGAATGTTCTTCCTTTTAGAGTGCATCATTGGATTCTTGGAGATATTGAAGGTGTTTGTATTATCACAATATATTGGAATGGGCTCATCATACTCAACCTGTATATTTGTCAAAGTGTTTTTCATCCATAGAACCTATGTACAACATGTTGTTGCTGCAATGTACTCTACTACGGTTGTATACAATGATACTGATGATTTTTTCTTGCTTAGCCAAGATGCCAAACACTCACCCAAGTAGAATTCTTCTCCACTTGTACTTCTTCGGTCATCAATACAAGTTTCCCAATCTACATCTGCGTAGTCAATAAGTGATAGATCATGTCCATTTGGATACCATAATCCAAATTATTTTGTACCCTTGAGATATATGAATATCCTTTTTACTGCTATAACATGTGATTCCTTTAGTGTTGCTTGAAATTGTGCCACTTGTCCAATGGCCTGCATTACATCTAGTTTGGATGACGTCACATAAAGTAAGTTGTCAATCATTGACTTGTACTACCTATGATCTGTAGAGTTTGAATCAACATATTTACTTAGCTTACAAATGGTTGACATAGGAGTATTGACTGGTTTACAATCTTCCATTATGAACCTCTTTAGCATTTCTATGATATACTTGGTTTGAGAAATAAAAATACCTTGGTTGCTTTGACATATCTGAAGACCCAAAAAGAAGGATAGTTCTCCAAGTAATGAAATTTCAAATTCATTTTGCATATCCTTTGAAAATTTATGACTCATCCTCTCATCATCACTTCCAAAAATAATATCATCGACATAAACCTCAATTAACAAAACACTATCTTGATTTACCTTGATGTAGAGGTTTTTGTCTACATTTACTTTCCTGAACCCTTGTTTTTGTAGATATTTGTCCAGTCTGGAATACCATGCTCTAAGGGCTTTTTTTAGACCATACAAGGCCTTGTTCAACCTCCAAACATAATCTTCATTCTTTGACAACCAAAATCATTTTGGTTGCTCAATATAGACGTCTTCTTCTAGATCCCCATTCAGAAAGGTCGATTTCACGTCCATCTGATATACTTTGATATTCTTGGAGCATGCATAAGCTAGGATCAATATGATTGCTTCCACTCTAGAAACTGGAGAAAATGTATCTTCAAATTCAATACCTTCAACCTGTGTGTATCATTTACACACTAATCTATCTTTGTTCCCAATAACATGTCCGTCTTCATTCAATTTATTTCTGAAGACCCACTGTGTGTCGATCACATTTGTGTACCTTGGCCTCGGAACCAATTCCTAAGTGTAATTCTTCTCTATATTATCCACTTCTTCATCCATGGCTTTTATCCATAATTCATCCTTTTTTTCTTCTTCAAAGCTTCCTGGCTCAATCGAAGATAAGAGTGCTAGGTGTAGTTGTCCTGGTGAACGAATTCTTCTTCTAGTCTCAACTCTTGCATCTTTGTTCCCAATAATCTGATATGATCGATGATTCTTATGTATTGTATTTCTAGGTGTCTTTGGAGGTACTTGAAGATCATGATGTTCTTTCTCTTCTTATTCTAACTGCTCTTCTTCATCTTCCCCTTCTGCTACTTCCTCTTCCTTTGCTTCTTCTTCATGAACCTGTTCCATTGACTCCTTTTCTTCTTCCTTTATTTTTCTTCCACCTGTCTCATCAACCATCACATTGATGCTTTCCAAAACTTTTTTGAGTCTCAGATTGAAACATTTGTATTATTTCCTTTTGCTTGATTACCCAACAAGTATGCCCTTGTCCACACGAGATTCAAACTTTCCCATTCTTCCATCTTCTCTCTTGATGTATCATTTGCTTCCAAAAACTATAAAGTGCTTCACATTCATTGGTCTTCCTTTCCATAGCTCGTAGGGAGTTTTATCACTATTGTTTCTTAGAATTAATTTTTTTTTACTATGAATTGTTGTATGCACTGCATGTGCCCAAAAGACATATGTCAACTTGGAATCCATTAACATAGTTCGATCCATTTCCTGTACTATCATGTTCTTCCTTTCGACAACTCCATTTTGTTGAGGTGTCCTAACAAAGGAGAATTTTATTTTTATTCCATGCTTGCTACAAAAATCCATAAATTCCTTTGAAGTATACTCTTCTCCTTTATCAGATCTCAAACATTTGATTTTTAAATTCATTTCATTTTCAACAGTTTCCTTCTATACCTTGAAGTTCTTGAATTCTTTTGACTTCTTCCTGAGAAAAAAAACTGCAGTCATCCTTGTATAATCATCAACCAATAACATAAAGTATTGCTCTCTTTTTAATCCATTTGTTCTAGTTGGTCTAGCTAGATCAATATGCACAATTTCCATCGGTCTTGCTGTGGAGTATTCCTTTGATTTGAACTTGGTCTTTGTTTGCTTTCCTTGTTGACAATGCTTGCATAATGTGTTGGTTGGCTTTGTGATCTGGGGAATTTTTCTGACTGCTTCCTTTTTTCTAACTTTGATAAGGTTATCAAAGTTTATGTAACCCATTCTTCTATGCCATAGCCAAAATTCATCTTCCTTTCCTAGACAACATTTTTCATTTCCAATTTCACTTAATACACACGTGTTGCTTGAAGTTCTTACAGTCGTTGCAACCAATCTACCTAAACTTTATTTTTTTATCCCACACTTCTCTTAATCAAACAAAAGTTTGTGACCTTGGTCACACATTTGAATTACACTTAGAATATTATATTTCATATCTTCCACTAGTATAACATTTTCTACCTTGGCATCCTTGTTTCCAATTCTGACTGTGCCTCTTCCAATGATTCTAGATGAGTCATCATTTCCAAAGGAGACCGATCCATCTCTTTCCTTTCTCAAGATTAGAAACCTATCATCATCACCTATCATGTGCTTTGAGTAGCCACTATCAACATACCAACCATGTTTCTTCTGTTTAGCTTGTAGAGCGAGTGTGCATTCTTCATTTTGATATCGATTATGCCTTCTTATCCATATTCTTTATTGAGGTTCATGTCTATGACTATTGTTATTCTGTTGTGATTCTCTTGGAGGAATTTTCATTCTACAATCTTTGGTCATGTGTCCAAATTTGTTGCACTTGTATCATTCCTCTTCAATGCTCGAGGATTCAAACATGTTGTATCTTATTCTATCTGTTTCACCATTTTGTGCATGACTTTCAAAGTTGTTTATGATTCTTCTATTTGCTCTGCAATTTAAAGAATTATGTCCAAAATCGTTACATGAATAACATAAACAAAAGAAGATAGTTTGATACCTAGGAGTTGAAGATATTCTGAAAGGAGTTACTCTTCTAAATCCTTCTTCTTCTTGAGGCCTTCTTGTTTCTAACTATCGATGATTCTAAAATATGAATCTTCTGGGTGGAGGAGTATCTCTTTGATATTCCCTGTAAAACTTCTTGTCTCATCTGACTGTCTCCACATAGATTCTTGGTTTTGTTTCTTGATATTTTGTTTTGGAGCTTGATCCATTTTCTGTCTGATTGTATACAAGTTCGGACTTGTCATTATTTTTCCTTTGACTACTAATAATATCATTTAAAAATTTTGAGTTTTTCTATATGTTTTTCTTTTGAAGATCTTTTCTCAATGTGACAATCTCTGCTTCCAAATTTCCAATGATCTTATCTCTTTCTTCTAACCGTTCTTTGAGTGCTTATTCAATTCTTTTGTCTTCTTCAACTTGAATTTTTAATTTAGTGATCATCTGCTCTAGTTCTTCAGAGTTGGAATTTTGAGTCTCCTCTTTTCTTTTTAGTTCTACCTACAATGACTTTTTTTTCTTCTTTTCTCTTTTTATAACTTCTATAACACTCAACAGTTCTTCTCTCTAGTCAAATTTTGCCTCTTCATATTCTTCTTCGGTGCCTTCTTCATTGGAATTTTCTATTTCCATGAATAGAACCCTTTATGTCTCACTTTCAATGTATTCATCTTCATCTGATGAGTGAGGTGTTGTCTTCTTTTGTGCAAAAGCGTTTTTTGAAAAAATTCCTTTTGGTTCTTTTTCCTTTGTACATTTATTTACTACTTGAATCATCTTCTTTATTTCTTTTATTTTTCTTATGGGGACATTTGTTAGTGAAATGACCAATACCATCAATATTAAAACAAATCAATGGAAGCTTACCTATGTTTTTGTCGCCAGTTCCCTTTTTCAGCCTTCTGACAAAGTTGACTACCTCTTCATCGTCTTGTGAGCTATCACTATTGCTACTATCTGACTTTACCCTTTGCTTTCCCTTTTTCTTTGACTTACTAGATGCTTTGAATGTTGCTTCTTTTGTGACTGGATTCTCCTATTCGGTTCTCATTTCATAGGATGTGTATCTTCCATGTAGCTCATCCATGCTTATCAAGTCCAAATTTGTTCTTTATTTTAGTGCTAAGATATTAGGATCAAATCTCATTGGAAGAGATCTTAGCACTTTTTGAACAATTATAGATTCATTAACTTCTTCTCCCAAACCTCTGATTGCATTCATTGTTTCATCAACTCGTAAAATGCATGTTACAATATTTCATCTTCTTTCATCTTCAATTGTTCAAATTGACCTCTGTAAGTTTGAAGCTTTGTTACCTTGACTTTTGTGTCTCCTTCATAAAAATTTTGAATTATGTCCCAAATCTCCTTTGCTAAGTTGCAATGCATAACTTTGACATATATTGAATCAACAAAACCATTCAGGAGTGCATTTTTGGCCTTTGAATTATTTAGACTGGGTTTCTTTCCATTTTCATTTGTTGAAGGAATGGTGGGTTCTTTATATCCATCTACAACTAATTTTCAAACCTCAAATCCATGTGCTTGTACATATGTCTTGATCCTTTTGCTCCATAATGCATAGTTATGTCCATCAAACTGTGGTATTCCATTTTTATACATATTGTTGCTCTCCATGATCTACCTTTCAGTGGTTAAATTGATTCATGAAGGAACCTTCTCTGATACCAAATTGTTGGATTAATAAGAGGGGGGGTGAATCAGCAATAGAGAAATTTAGTCCTTTTTAACCACAATATATAAGTGTTGTTTATATTTATGATCAATTTACCATTATCATTCAACAAGTGCATAATAAACGAACCATGAACAATGAGAAATCATACACATACACAGTACACCAGTATTTTTACATGGAAACCCAATGTAGGAGAAAAACACGGAATGATTTTTCTTATATGTATTTAAGAATTACATTCATTGGAAGCACCAAATTCCTTTGTTTTCCAGTTGCAACTGGAAGGAGGGGGGTGAATCACTAATAGATATATTTAGTCCTTTTTAACCACAATATATAAGTGTAGTTTATCTTTATGATCAATTTACCATTATCATTCAACAAGTGCATAATAAATGAACCATGAACAATGAGAAATCATACACATACACAGTACATCGGTATTTTTACGTGGAAGCCCAATGCGGGAGAAAACCACGGAATGATTTTTCTTATATGTATTTAAGTATTACATTCATTGGAAGCACCAACTTCCTTTGTTTTCCAGTTGCAACTAGAAGGAGGCTCCAACCTGAAGGAATCTCCACTCCCTAATTCTCTGGCTCCAACCAGAAGGAGGTTACAACCCCCTGGGTTCTCTGGCTACAACTAGAAGGTGGCTACAACCACCTATCCTTGCCTCATTCAACTGCCCTAAAATAATAAGTGTCAAATGATGAAACCAATGTCACATTGTCCCTGTGCGATAAACCACTGTAAACATGTACCAATATGTGACAACAACCTGTAACCAACCTGTACCAAAATCTTGTAATCAATTGTGTACCAAAATTCATCATGTACCAACAAATACCAACAGGTACACAACCTATATATGATGTTAGCTTGTGTATGTACGCACCATTTCTATACTACGGCCTGTGTATTTACGCGGCATGTCTATACTTTAGCTTACGTACACCTTTAGAAATCTAGGGTTTTCACCTTTTCTGAAACTCATACACTTTTTTGCCTCTGTCACGTCAACCTATAACATGTCATTGTGTCCAATCTGTATTTTTCTCCTATGCACACATCATCATACACATCCCTTACCAAGTGCATCTATGTATCTCTATTCATGTGCCATACATGTGTATACAATAATGATCAAGTGTAATAATCCTCACATGGACTAGACATCAAACCCTCAACAATATGCAGCCTCAAACTTCACAAACAACTTCACAACCACTTCACAACCAAAGGCCCTCAACAATGTAGCACAAAATACAAGATATGCCTCAAGACTAAAAATATGTACCAATGATAAATACAAGATATACCAGCATTGTATTTATGTAGATATGACTTATACAGTAAGTTTAATACAACCAATAGCCTCTCTAGGGAAAATCCACAAACCCCCATAACCATATCTCATGTAGACAACAATATCTAACTACTCATTAAAATAAGACATACCTTTTGAACCTGTAGATAGATATGATGTACCTGATCACTATAGACCTTCCTGGAAGCTTGATTTCAGACTCTGAGAACCTATCACCCTCAACAACTCAAGATTTCATGGCTTTTCCAAATGTACGCACCCTTTTATACTTCCAACCCACATATCTACGCGACTTCTTCCACTGCATCCCACGTACACCTCAAAAACTATGGTTTTTTTCAGTATTTATGCAACTCCGAAACTTTCTCTGTCAACCCTTCTTGCTACCTTAGACTTGCGTAACTTCAGATGTATCAATGAGTACCTACAATAAACCTTACACAATAATAGATATTCAATGTGCTCAATAGGTGCTAATAGAAGACCCTTGCTCTCTTATTTATACTCTCCAAGTATCTTCCTCTAGGGGTTACCTTCTAACCAACTTAACCCAAATTCCTTATTTTAGGGCCAACCCACTTCTAACCATTAGTCCACTTATAACCACTTTATCCACAAATAGTAAACTCTCCACTTCTAGTTGCAACTAATTTATTTTTAATTATTTTCTTATTGCAACAACTTAAACCGTGATTAACTCCTAGTTTCACCCACTTTGACTAGTCAACTTCTTCTAGGGGTTTCTAGAATAATTTGACTTATTTGACCTTCTGGGGGCTTCTATATAACTCAAGAGGGTTCTACAACTCCACAAGACCATAACTCTCTAACCGTGAGGAGTTATGTGACATTCCACATATCACCGGAAATGGAATGGCATGTATTATCCATCTAGAATAGTATTACCTACAAATACATTGATCTTCATACCATAATACCTCAAACAATCTTGAGTCCCTTAACCATATTGTTAGGGCTACCATAATTTTCTACCAGACTTGCTTCAAGGGTTGACATCAATGACAACCAACCCAGTTCATCAACATTAGAAAGGAAGCAATGCCATTGTAGCCCCCTGGTCATCACTAGGAAAGATATAAATGTGATGAAAATTACATTCAAACATAAGATAGCTAGCATACATGTCGATAATACTATATGGGATGCGCATTTGTGAATCAATTTTCTAGATAAGTTGTTGGTGCCATTTTTTAAATATTTTGTTGTGGGATTCTTGAACGGAAAGGTCCCTGCTTTCATGCAATGGAAGAAAATGGGGAGATGTGAATACAGGGCCACTCTAAATAGTTCATTAAAATACTAGAGGGGTCCCTCTAGAGGATCATGGAAAGGAGCAAAAGAATCCAACAATAGGGAAATACCTTCCCAAGGCTCTGGGCATCTAAGTAGTCATTAATGAATTTAGTCAGGATATAGTGTGTCCAGGAAATATAGACACTTGCTAAACATTGCTTAGCTATTATGAGGACCCTGAGTGGACAGTCATCCTTAGTACAATTTCACAATATTTTACAAGTGAGCAATGTGGTAGAAAACCGAACTGATTGTGCATCAATTTTTGAAATTACACCCCATACATTCCTCAAAATCTCTTGTACTTTACATGCACATTGTTTAGGGAAGCATATTTAGCGGTTAGTGATTTTTTGGGTTCCTCACTCTACATGGGTAAGCCGATAACACTCAAGATCATTGTTGCATCGACTGAATATCTTCCCCCTAGCCAAAGGTATCCACCATGGAGGAAAGTAAGAAGAATATCCAGATGGTAATCGAGCCCCCATTTCCAAAGTGAGGGAAATCAACCAAGGATAGTATGTTGGCATAACAGATAGGTTTGGCCCAATTTTTTGGGAGCACCAGTTTTTGAAGATCCGCACTCCAAACCACCTTCACATAATTATGAAAACCTAGGGACAGAAATTGTAGAAATTGTGTAGGATCTCTAACATCATAATCAACGAAGTGAACATCTTGCACTTTTCCCATCCAGGATCCTGTAAATCTCACATTTCAAGGTAGTGATGGCTCTGGTATATGTCGATATTGGGAAGTCCTATATTTATTACAGGCCTACATCCTACTTGATGAATCCATTTAAACTATTACTGTCAAGTTTTTTGTTTGCTAGAATTAATCTATGGATATTGTATTCCTTCTTGTTTGTGGTCTACTCTTTCATCGTTTTGAAGTTATGAACTTTGTCTTGTAGAAATAGGAATCCATATCCTTAGCTGGGAAAGTATTAACTCGAGGATAGGAAATTTTCCATGTGATTATTGCGGTAAAGTTGTGGGGGCATGTACTAAGTCGTTAATAACTCAGAGTGCCATATGGTGCTCTTTGAGACCCACCAGAACAATCATACTTTTGTTGTCCTGAAAATCCCTCCAAAAGTAAATGAGAAAGTGTTTCGCATTACGGTCCCATCGGCATTCTATATTTTTGAGCCACTTTATCCCTCTACATGGCCTTTTGCATTCATGGTGCATGTCTACCCCTTCTTCTTCTTTTTTCAAATGTGTGTAACCATTGAAAGGATATTAACATTTACTATTGGTTATTGTCTCAACAAGTTATTCCCTAGGTATCATACAATGGATATGTCATTTTTTATGGCATGAAAATATGTGGGTCGTCAAACTTTAATTGTGAAGTTGACGTCTCCATACATGCATGAGTCTTATTCTTCAGGGGCATTGTGCATGATTCCTTCGGACCCCTCCATGAATTCACCCTTGGTTAATTGGATGCAATGACCCCTGGAGGCTCGTGACACTTCTTCACACATGCCCAACCACTCAGTTTTCACCATGGAGGAACTGGACTCGATGCATCTGGATCCATTGGAATCTTCTGATTAAGCACTACTTCCTTACTCTTGCACAGCTTTTCTATTTTCTCAATGGGGTTGAGGGGGTTTGAATGGGTGGACATTCTTTCTGTTACAACATATGGACTAGTCATATCCATCCTTCTCACATCCAGATCCCTTACCTTCCACTTGAAAAATCGAGGAATTGGGGGGATAAAGTATTTTCTCGGAAGCATGCAATGGGCCTTCATATATCATCTGTGCACTCTGTGTTGCTTCTTGGCTACCCAATGCCTTTCGCAAGAACACATATACTAATGGATATCCACCCCTGGACTAAACATTTCTCTTACTGGATCCTCCACCACTTCCCATCCTCGAAAATGTTCTCGATGCATAGCCCACCATTGCATGGGTATTCCTATTAACATTGTATTGAGGGTGCAAACCCGGTGGTGTTCATGAATGTGTTGCATCCATGCAATAAATGAATCCACTAGATCCATCTCATCGACTTGGTAGGACCCAAATTCTTCTTTTAACACTTCGGTGGTAACACACACACATCTCCTTGTCAAGACTTCATAAATTTGTTCTAGCACCTCTCCATGGTGTCATCTGAATCTGTATCATATGACTTTATGATCCTCCAACTAAGTTCCCCATCTGCCATGGGATTGACATAATCTTCCCTACGTTGCATGATCTTATAGATATTCTCAATAACAAAGCTTCATGTATCCTCATATACCAGCCCATTATAGATGTACCCTTCATTAGGATCCAAAGGCATGATCACACGCAGGGTGTCGGTCTCAAATGACATTTGTCCCTTCTTTAGATTCAACACAACATTGTTTTCGAAGGCCCAATCAATGCCAAGTATGGAAAGGTAGGGATCATAATCATCCATGATATCTATCACTTCAGAATAATCCTTCGTCTTCACCTCCTATGTGTTCACTTCAACTTTCTCCAATCAACCTATAGGATAGATTATGTACTAATTTTCCAACCATAGTTGAATGGGCAGCCAAACCAAGTTCAGTTTACCCATCAATTCCCATGATTCATTCGGTGGGATTTTCATGTCGGAACCCAAGTCCAACATGACCCCATCCATTTCATAACTACTAATTTCATACATCATCTTGAACTCTCTTTTCATGCACTTCTGCTTACTGACCTGACACATATCCCTTTCTGGTAGGGGGCCTGATATATCTCTATCTATCCCTTCTTCCCCCATGCAGGTTTCTAACATCTGCATCAACTTTAGTGCAACATAAAGATCACTTAACAATATTAAATAGAAATGCAAAAAGTCACGTATGTGTTCCTTAGTTTTGTTTCTCGAGCCAAGTCACACAATGCTTCTTCTCGTTTTGTGCACTTCATCTCCTCTTGTACATGTTCCTCAATTTTTAGTTTTTCAAAGCTTCACAATTCCTCTTGTCTGTGTGCTTCTGCCAGTGACCTCTATGTTGTTTGTTGTATTTCCTTGTGCACATGAAATTCCTCTAAAGACCTATGTGTGGCACGCTGCAATTATTTGCAAGTGTGAGCCTCTTCCATCGAACTTTGTCTCACTCATTGTACTTCTTCACAGATCTGGGCCTCCACAAGAAACCTCTATGTCATGTTTTCATCTCTTCTCGCACTCTTTCTTCCTCTATATCCCTCTACGAATCGCACATAAATTGCTTCTACTAAGAAACATCAAACTTAGGATGGGTTTGCACCACCTTTCTTATCTTCCCCTCTGGATTTTGAACCGATATTTCACCATGCTCAAATTTCATTCGCATCTTTTGGCCACCACGGGTTATCACCCGTACATCAACTTCATCATCCTTTTTTGTATTCCTGCATGGTTCTACATTCACCATGTTGCAATATCCCTTCTTCTCTTCCCACTTCTTCAGCAATTCGGAACAATCCTCTGTAATGTTCTCGGGGCTATAGCAATACCCATAGAGAAAACATGGTTTGGTACAGAATCTTGACACATGGCCTATCTCACCAAAATTAAAACAAGTGGGGGGTCTACCTCTCCCTCCTCCACATCCTCATCTATGATCACATCCATATCCACCTCTGGGACCTCCTTGATATCCACCTCTCTTAGCACCACCATGTTCACCACCCTTTTGTTCCTCTTGAACCCGAAATACATTATGGGTATGGTATTGCATCAACTGGAGTGACCAAAAATTGTTCACATTGTGTCCCATGGACTTCTAGAATTCACAAAATGGAGTATGATGTCTCTTTTGATATTTAACCAAAGTTGGGCAGCGGGGTGGTATATGGCCCCACTACCTACAAATTTCGCACCACTTCCTCTAAGGTCCAACCGAAAATGGAATTGGTGCACTCATTACCATATAATTTTTTAGTGTAGGACATTCATCTCTATGGTGACCCTCTAACTTGCATGTTGCGCACCATACGTGATCACGCTCAAATTTTTCCTTTTCCATATATTGCAATTTCATTGCCAGGTTGGCCATCTAATATTGTACCTGCACCAAAAAAAATTATGTCTCTCCTCCTTCTGGTGTAGCCTCTAGGTGCATCTCAATATCTACTACTTCTACATGAGGATTCACCTTCTCCTGGGTAAGCAAGACTAGAATATGGGGAAGCAACCTTGCACTGAACCATTCTCTATATTGCACGTCCTAGATATGGACATCAGCCTATCCAAGAAAATATTGAACCAATGGTCATAATCCCACACAGTTTCTCCTGGTTTCTGCTTAATCTCATTAATCTTTGTAATGCATTGATACTATCACTTAGTATTTTAGAATTCCTTATGAAGATCTCTCTTGATCTGTCGGGGACCTTATTTTTCTCATTGATGTAGTGGCCTTATACTTCACATACCATCTCAGGCCTCTATCCATGAATGTGGTATCCAACTGCATAATCTTGGATACCTCATATGTGATCCTCTTCACAGACCATATTGCCTCATTGGGAAACCAATGTTGCTCTGCATCATCTCTACCCATCCCATGGAACACGGGTAACCTCATGGTACTATCCTAATTTTCCATCCTCAATTTTGAACTATGTCCTTTAAATCGATTGTTGGGTATCACAGACCTTAGTACTAATACTCTTCTTGGAGAAGTAGCACTCACTTCATCTTTTTCTTCACTTGTCGCTTATTTTCTTTTTTCTCCTACTCTTGCTTCCACTCCAATCACCTCATTGTTTGTTGTTCTTTCTTATCAGCTAAAAATGCACAAGGGGGTGGTTCAAAGGGGAGGGTAACTCCATATTCTTATAACATTTATTATGAGGGAACCCATATATTGTCCTACCTATAGTCGTGAAAGACCAACCACTAATGTTAACTATTCTCCCGCACCACTAGGGGGTCCTTCATATTCCTCTCTTACCTTTGCACCTCTTCTTTGCAGCTCATCTTCCTTTGAAGTTGTGGCACTCTACAACAGCCAAGGGGTTCGGACTTCATCTTTTAGGCCCATAGTACCACTACTATTGGTATCTCCACTAAATACCCCACTCACAATGCCATGCCTCTTCATCTCATATGTGTTCATCTCTAACACAACACACTCTCCCACACTTCCCCCTGGAAAGGTCTCCTTCCTCTTCATCATGGGATGGAACCCTCATTGTGCACCCCTTATGATATTCCTTCTGCTTCTTCTCCTTGAATCAACTCTTCTTATGTATCTTTTGGCTCTCTCTCTCATCTTCTCTTATCAGTCCATCCTCCTCCTCACCTCATTTTAACAACTTCTATATCCTTCTCATCGGATCCATCTCCTCTCTCACTTTTCCCCCATATTTTCATCCCCCCTGTGCTAGGGGAGTCGACTAAACCTACTTTTCGAGCTTTGTGTGCATCAACCCCTTCTCCATGAACAACATATTTATCTAGAGTGTCATTTCTTCTAGCATCCTTTTTCTAGGACCTTCCATGAACTTTCTTTCAACCTCGCTGAAAGAATCAGTGTACTCGACAACAAACTCAATTGTATACCCTTCCTTCACCCAAAAAAACCACAAATCAATAGCTCGATTCCACTTGTTATACACTGCCTTCAACCTATCAGTCATGAATTGATCCAAGATCAATGGTTCTTGCAACCTCAAAGCAGTATACCAATTTAACCATTCATACAATAGACAGGGAAATTTAGTAAATAAAAGTTCATTTATATCAATGTATAGATACATGTCCTTCCATTGCTTCACATTTGTATTTATACCTTGAGTTTCCAACCAAGCAAACTCATCTTGCTTCGCAGTCAACCAATCTTGAATTTCTTCTCGAGATGGATTCCACCTCATTATTTTCCTTAATCATTCAATACAAAACCTTCAGGTCCCAGCAATGGAACCATTTTTTGGCTCATTCTATGCTTACGTGCATCCTTCTTAACGCTAGGGGGTTAAATACCCAGGATTTATCCAAACTTGACCAACAAAAACTCCAAGGTGTTGACATATCAATCCTCAGCCAAAGGCTGAATAAGGTATCACCCGAGATTCCATGACAATAATAGAGGTCATATGGTCTTGTGTCAATGATGAAGGACTAATTACATATAAATCCATTCGGGTTGGCATTCATACAATTCATTGAAAACTACTTAACAACTAACAATATATAACAATAACACATACATTTGGTTAACATATGATCAACACACCAGAAGACAAAAATCATTGCATCTTTATTATCTTCATTTAACCATTCATAGACATATATTAAGAAACTCATCAATTGATAGCAATAGAGCCCTTCTCTCTTATACATTTTCCCATTGTTACATTACATAGCACCAAGTGCTTTCTTTCAAAATCTGCAGATATTATAGACCCAGACACACAACTAAAGACATTACGAAACATAGGTTGAGAGTGAGCTAAAGGAAATTGACTAACAACAACAGTACCCACAACCATCAACAACCTTCTTTATATTTCCATTGCTCCCTTTTATCTTCTTCTTGGCTCTAGTGCTCTATCACTTTCATTTTTCCCCACTCACTCATCTTACTATTAGTCCTGTATGCTTTTGTCACCCGCATGCGTTCAACGTAGCCTCTTTGGAATCATTGAAATATTAAATACCTTTCCAACTCATCTTCTTACTACTCCAAAATCCCTCATGTTGCTTGAAGAAATCATTTAGGAACATTTCTCAAAGATTCTTTTCTTGATTTCAACGTACATGTAGTGTCTTCTTAATTTTTGGCATGCATCACAAAAATCGGACCGACACGCATTGGAAGACCTTGAATTAGCATGAAGTACAAAACTTGATCTAGCATGTGCCTCCTATCTCCCATTGCATAGCTGCTTGAGTGCATGCAAAAATGGAATAGGCGTACACAACTTCATTTGCACATAGGCGCAATCTTTTCCCAAAACTTTGGGTGCCAAAATCTGGAAATAATTGTATTTCATTCTCCACATCCCTCTTTAGTGGTATCCTTTTAGGCTCCTAGAACACTCCTTTGTATTCCTATAGGAGCTTATCCATTTCATTTTTCTTCTCTTTAGTACACCCCTCCATGGATTCCTTTACACTTATCAACTCATTCTCAATCTGCTTTTCTCTTAAGAAAAGTAAAACATATTTCTTATTGGAACTAATTAACTTCTTGTCTTGGTTGGAACTTACCAATGATATATTTGACTTTCCTTTATATGCATTGATGATGTAGGAATTCTCAATGTTGATCAATCGGTATTGGTTGGTTCTCCGTATGAATATTTCATACCTCATATACATGTAATCCCTTCCAAACACTACTCCACATGTGTAAATGGGTACTACGTCCAATTCTACTTCATCAATAAAATCAGCGCCAACAACAAATTTAATCTTACACTATGTCATTACCTTGATCTTTGCATCCTTGTTTACCCATCCCAATGGATATGGGTTGGGATGATTGAAAACCTCCAATCCAATCTTGTTGACCAAATCTACTAGTATGATATTAGCATGTGAACCAGAGTTGAGTAGGGTGCTTGTCTTGGTCTTCTTGACCTAGATCTTGATGTGGAAGAGTCTGGTCATCTCCTTCTATTCCTAGTGATGAAGGCTACTCAGAATCACCTCCTTCTTCAATGATGTGCAGACAATCTTCTCATCCACATCGGAGCTACTTTCAACCCGATTGCTCGAATATGTGACTAGAAGATTCTTTTTCTTTGCGGGCTTCTTACAGTTCTTCGGGTTCAACTCTAGATGTTGTTTCCAACACTTTTCCTCATTGTGCTCATCAATATTTCAATGGTTACAATGGTTTCTAGGATTCTCTCATTGAAGTGCAGTGGTTGTCATCTTCTTATCCTTTCTCCCTTTCTAGTTCTTCTTCCCCTCCTTGGAAGATTCTTGGTGCTCTTTCTACTTGGAACCACTTCGATGCCCTTTCTTATGGCCTATGTTTTCTGAATATTTTTCATGTACACATGTCTCATCCATTGTCCTTGGCTTGAAAATCATCACTTGCTTTCATATATGGCCATGTAAACCCCACATATACTTGAGGAGTACATCTGGGCTCTTGGGAGAGATACCCAACATGATGGCCATCTTTTTGAACTCAGTGGTGTACTCTTGTGCACTTTTCTCTTACTTATGCCTAAATTTGTGCCACCAGATCCATTGCTCCTCTATATACCCAGTAGGGTATAATTTGGACTTAATGGGGGTTTTGAAGTCCTCCCACCTAATTACTAGTGCATTACCTTCCAGCCTAAGTGTTTCCATATGGCTTTCCCACCAGGTTAAATCATGGCCCTCTAAAATTAGTCTAGAAAATATATTATTTTTTATTCATCTATGTTATGAAGTTGAAATAAACTTCTAGTTGTTGCAACCAATGATTCATTTTTAATGGATCGATCTCACCTTGGTATGGCTTTATGTCCACTTTGCTTCCATCTTGAATAAATACAATGAAGGGTTTATGGTACTATAACTCAACTGATCTTTCTTGAGTTCTTTCCACAACTCTTTTTATGGTTCTTTTTTATCCCCTAGCTTATCGTTTGATCTGATCTCTGAGTTCAAGATTCCAACTTCTTTGAATGTTATGAGATTGCTTTCTAGATCTTCCATGAGGAAGGACATATTTCAATATATGTCAGTGACTTTCTCTTATAGCCTCACAAATCTCCTCTCCGATGGATCTCAAGGGTTGTTATGAACAAACTCGTCAGTCATGGCTTGGGTTCTACAAATTTATTCTAAAACCAATTCTTGGATCCATGCAACTCTCCAAAAATACCCCAAGAAAACCTGCTTTGATACCAATATGATTTGTAAATTGTCATGGATATTTCACTGAATAGTTCTTCATAACATATCTAACAAAATACTTAAATCTTTACTATGAAAGTTAATTTCCTTTAGATATTAGATTCTAAAAGAAATAGAGAACAAAAATAAAATATTCACACACCATCCACAAATAAACAAAATATATAACCTGGAAAACCCAATACAAGAAAAAACCAAGCTAGAAAGTTAGGTATTTTGCTCTCTACAGTGATAATATACAATATGATAACCCCGAGACTTTGGAGGAAGCCATAAGGAGAGAAAATCATCTTTATGAGAATAATAGAGGAAGGCCACTTTTCCAAAAAGATTCGAATGACAAGATTAAGAGTAAAAAGGATCAAAAGAAGAAATATTTTAAGCACCCTTCAAGAACAACTCCCAAGAAAATCAGCAAGGTTGGTCAACCCAAAATGAGAAAAAAACTATAGATTCATTTGGGAAAAGTCCAAGGCAATAGCATGTACAATGTTGGATATGTGAGGGAAATCACTTATATAAGGACTTCCCTCACAAAGGAGAAAGAATAAGGACTATCCACAACATTACGAAAATTGAAACAATGGAATACATGGGAGGAAACATGTCAAGGATTTATGCATCCTTGGACAACAAGCAAGCATAATATCAATCCCCTGTGATTGAAGTGGAAGGTAAGATTAATAACCATCCCATAGAAATTTTAATTGATTTTGGTGCTAGCCATAGTTACATAAAATATAACATTTTTGAAATATTTCACTTGCAAAGGAGTAAGCATAAGAAATATTGGTTAGTTTAGTTAACCAGAGGAGCTAGGAGGAAAACCAATGAGCTAGTTGAAGATTTTCCAATAGACATGAATGGACTCAGCACAAAGGTATATGTGAACATCATACCATTGGGTTTATATGATTGTCTAATTAGCATGGATTGGTTTGAAAAACACTATGTTTTCCTTGTTGTCCCCAATTCCTAGGGATAAGTAAGGAGATGATGTCTCGAGCCCCTCAGGTTGCATACATGGAGTACCGAGAGATATCCTAACCAGCAATGTTCACTTGCACAGACAAAGACCCACCTCGCCACCATCGGTCCAGGTTCATCACAATGGTATCCACCACATCAGTTGGCTTTCGGAAGACATTGGGTATTTCTCCATGAGGTACAAGCCATGTAATATGGTGAGTGTCATTTCATTATTCGAGGCATTTAAGTTTGTTTCATTTAAACCTGCTTTTGATTATCTAACATTTGCTTGGAAATTGTGTTTTTTGCGCTATTTCACTTTGGTGGTTGACATTGTGCCCTAGAAAGTGGGTCACCCTTATGGGTAAGTTTTCTACTGGGAGGTCCTCTTGATGAGTCATCGTTCCATTCCCAACCATACTTGTCACTTTCCACACTTCATCCCCTCATCTCCTTACATTTTAGGGTTTTCAGGTGTATTGACCCAAGAAGGGATTGTCCCTCATTTCATGGGAAGAAGGGGTTGAAGGCCTAGAGGCTTGTAGCTAGAAAAATATTAAATCCAATCATGAAACTTCCATATGCTCACCCAGGTATCCCAAGGACAATGAAATATCTCTCATAAGAAACTGATGGGCCCCATAAAAAATAACTAATATGAAATTCCAATCAAGGTGGAGCATGTGCGGGCATTGTTTTTCATGCTTAGGTAGAAGCCCAACACCTGAATTCATCTTGAGGAAGCATGATGTGACGAAGGTAGAGTCAAAGTGGGAACTATTTTTCATGCTTAGGTAGAATTCCCAACTTGGATTCAACTTGGAAACATTTTAAAAATGAAAAAGGCAATAAATAGGCTTGGAAAAAGGTTGCATTGAAAATGAAGGTGCAGCACACCCTCTACAAAGGCACCCATAAATGAGATACTATGATCCCTTGTATGTCATGAAACCCATGCCCAAGAGTCTTGCCCCCATCTGTGTCACTTTTTCCACATGTCTTAGAGAGGGGTACACTTGGAAAACACTCCTAAACTTGAGGTACGATTCACCCAATAGGTCGCTTTATCAACCCTCCCATACCCAAACTTGGAAAACTACATAGGGTCTTTGAGAACTTGTTTATTTTGATAAGGTGGTTTGGATGTACATTCTTAGATGGATCTTTTATTGATTTGATTTACTTATCATGATTCATTTTACTTGATATCCTTGGAGGGCACATTCATTGGCTTTGCAAGACCTAGTTGGTGGACATATTTGGAACACCACACCTAGCTTGGGATTCCTTGGAGCTTGAAGCCCTTAGGTTGGATACCATGGCCCATACACCAGATGATGATTTTATCCTTTGGAGGCCTGAGGAGACACCTCTGAGTACCTAACCAATATCTTTTCTAGCCCAACGATTTTCTCTTGAGGCTAAAATGTCACTTTTGAGGAGGTTGACGTCACCCTGGGGCTAGGGTTGTGGTGGTGGTGTTGCTTCTACTTGAAACTTGGCATGTTTTGATGGGAGAAGGCTTGGCTTGGAGGAGGAATACCTATAGAATGAGAGGAAGTCCCTAGAAGGCCCAACGACTTCCACTTTTCAGTCGAAGGACTTACCAAAAGTGTCAAAAAGTCACCCTAAAAGAAGGATGACATCACATTAGGGTTTATATTGTGCATTTTTTAATTTTAAATTTAAATTTAACTTGTAAAGGGGAAAAGTAATGGTTTTTGACCCCTTACTTTGTGGTTTACCCTAAAATTAAGTGGACAAACTCTTTTTATAGGATTAGTATAAATAGAGATCAAACTCTTGTCATTTTAACATAACATTTTTTGGAGAAGAGACTCATTCGCTGAAATTTGCGCCCTACTTGGGAATTTTTACATATATCTCTTGTCACTTTCTCTTGTAATGGTTTTACTTTGGCTATAGGATGGATGGATGATGCGCTATCTCTAGTGGAGGTCTATTTCTTGCTATATGGTGGATTCCCTTGGTTGAAAAGAGGTGTATCTTGTTAATGCTTGGACTAGGTAAGGAATATTTGTTTCTATTGCTTCTTTTATTGGTTTCAAGTTTAATTTGATTAATATTTTGGACCGTATAAGTGCATAAAATCCCACTAATTCCATTATATTTGTCTTGAAATAATTTTTTCATAAGGAATTTCTAGGAGGAGTAAAAGTGCTTATACCCTCCTAGGGTTTTTTCTAGCTACCTTAGCTTGCCTTGGGGAGTAAAAGGGCTTACACCCCCAAGGAAGTAGCTCAACTAGATATTTAATTTTTTATGCTCCACAACAAAATAGTTAAAGGCACTAATATTATTGCATTGGAGAAACAAAATCATTGCATTGGGATACGTGAAAACATGATATATTGTAATTGTCTAAGTTGGAAACTTTTATTTTTGCTTAAGGCTTGTTTTCCCCACTAGGGTGTCTCACTTATCTAAGTGTTTTTTGTTGATGTAGTAACTTTAAGCTACAGACATTAGGGCTTCAGAAAACTTATCTTTACTTCAATCATAACTCACTTTTCAACTGTCAAAAGTTGCTAATAAACTGCCCCTATAATCTACTACCTTCAGCGCACTTTTTGGGAAGTTTACTTGCTTGTTTTGTGGGTTGGAATATTCTACTGTAGAAAATCATTGATACATCCATTTGGATATTACAAATATCTCTGAAAACTTCTTATAACATCCCTCTAATACCACTAAAAGTTTGTTCTAAAGTGTTGGGAATTTATCTACATGTTTTGTGCTTCATTTCTCAACCAATATTTGATGCTTTATGTGGTTAAATATCCATTTGTTCGTTGTTTTCCTTGATTATATATATTGCTTTTTACTGCTACGATTAGGGAAAACAATATTAACTTGCTTGTCCACTTAAATTTGAGCTTGTATATGTGTTCCTTCTTGTGTCTCGGGCAGGTACAAACATCTTCCGCAGGTACTCAAGAACTTTGACAACCATAAACCATCTTCAACACTCTTTATAAATCCATTTCTTACTTAGTATATTGACCTATAGGGGCTTCACTTCCATACTCTCACTTTCCACTTCATTTCCTCATAGGGTCACCCGGGACTCCCCATTGTGATGGATTTTTCTGTCACAGAAGCGAGAGAGGTTTTATCTTAGGTGACAGTGGGTAAGCTCTCCTACAGTTATCTCAATCTTGTGGATTGGGTCGAGATTTTCCCAAACTACAGTTTGTGAAATACAATTTTGGCGTTGTTGTCGTGGAGGATTTTTAATCCTCTTTTGTGCCCCAATGACACTTTGGGAAGATACCGTCCCAAATCCTTTATCCCTAGATTTCCTTGAAACTCCACTTGAAGGATGTTCCCCTTCCACCCTTGATGAGCTCTTCTTGAATCTCATATGGCGACTCCACCTTCCCAGAATACATCTTCCATTAAGACTTTTCTTCTGGGGATATTCAAACCTACTAAGGTTTACCAAAGAAGGCCTCCTCTCAAGTCTCCCTTTGTCAAGACCCTTTTGCAAGGTACCCTTCCCATTGCTCCAATGGCTAACCCTTGGGAAAAATATCTCTACAAACCCTTAACCATGGCCACCATTCCCGGATATCCCAAAACTATGCCAAATGAGTCTCATAAATGGTTTCCAAAGTTTCCAGGAAATAATGTGATCATTGTTGATGATCATCTCTATGTCATGGGCCAAGACATGGAAAATGCAGAAGTGGAACATGAATATGTATAAATGTAGCTACTAGCCTCATCATTAATTGAATATGCTCAAATATGGTTCAGAGGAATTCCTAATAATAACATAGCATCTTATGAGGAATTTACCAAGTTATTCAAGAACAGATGGACAACGAAGAAAGACAACAGAATGCTTGTAGATCAGTTCAATCAGATAAATAATAAGGGAAATGAGACAGTGAGTGAATTTGACAACAGCTACATCCTACAGATGTAGTTGTTCGTCTCCTTTACATGAATGCTTTCAATGAGAAATTTCGTTTCATCCTAAAGGACAATAACCCACCACCTCGGCACAGGCCAAAGAGTATAGTGCAGAAATTGAAGAGAACCTTCTTGACTCGAAGGTTGATACTTTTAAGTATCCTCGTGCCAAGTTGGAGACAAAGGCTAAATATTCTAGTAGCAATACTACAGACCCAATTACTCTCTTGATTCAGAAGATAGATCAAATGAGTACTCAGTTTGTCCAATCTTCTAATCATATCATGGGTATATTAACCAATGCGGAAAGGAATCAATCTTCCTCTGGACCTTAGTTTTCTAGACAGCGGAGAGATTCCATAGGTTGGAAACCAAGGCCCCAACAAGAGGAAAATTTATCTGATACATTGAACCTGGTTGGGATGGTCAACATAGAAGAGACATTGTGGTGTTCTCCATGTCAATAACCTCACTGAGAGGATGAATGTCCCCAATGAGATGAAGACTCTCCTAATAGTATGAAATTCATGGATATGATTTATAAATTCGAGGAGGAAGAATTCACACATGAATAGATTGATGAGGTCAGAAGAAAAGGGGAAAGAGAGGGATGACTCCGGGTGTTAAACCAGTTGATAGATGATAATAGAAAGGAAATGAGGAAGAGAGAATTGTTTACATACACTAGGAGAAATAAACATTCAGTTCCTCCATCGCAACCTTCCACTCCCCCTCATCCAGAAGCAACCGCTCTTTCCCCATATATAGAGAAGGTGGTCCCACCACTTCCACCTCCAGTGCATGAGTTTCTCCTAAAGCCAACTCCAACAAAAAAAGAGATTTAGTTTAAAATAGACATTGCAGCCATGTTTGGAAAGTTGAATATGACGGTCCATGTGACAAAGATGTGAAAGATCCCTTATGTAAGGAGGGAAGTCTTGAAGTTACTAAACATGCCAACCAAGAAGGAGGACCCTCGGATCATCTTAAACACTATGTATCTTGATCGGTAGAAGGATAGTTGTCCTATGTTTTATCTTTCTTTGGGAATGAATGGCCTTCGCTTGAATAATTGTATGTTGGACTATGGAGCCTCGAAAAATGTAATTTCCTTGAAAGTGATGGAACAACTTGGTCTGAAAACAACCCAAACTTATCAAAATTTTTGTGGAATTGATTCCAATAAGGTCAAGTTTTACAGGCTATGTGAAGATGTTGAAGTTTACCTAATTTAATTCCCTCATATTAGCCTCATCATGAACATAGTCATGATTGATGTCCCAAATGCTTGGGGGATGCTTCTGTCAAGAAGTTGGTCCATCTCTCTTGGAGGATTTCTTAGTATGGATCTCACCCATGCACACATTCCCATGGGATATGGAACTTTTGAGATCTTATATAGTTGAGAGTGGGTTGAAAATCATGTGATGTATCCCAACAGTCATGATTACATAAGTGAGTGTGACTTTGATGAGGTTCTAGATACCATTGAGTATGATCCATGAGACTTACCTTTCATGCAGGAGGACTGCATAGATACACTAATCCCAACGACAAATGAGTACAAGGAGAATCTTTCAAAGTTCCAGGGAAAAGAGCCAAGGTCCATCCAGATATTAAAGAAAGAAGATAAAGAGAACAAAGAACGTGAGAAATCCACTGAAAATGTAGTTAATACATAGGCTCCTTCCTATCCTTACATCGAGAATATACCTTACATCAACTACAATGAAGGACGTATTTCATTCATGTTGGAAAAGAGGAAGGGAAATCCTAAATATAACCAGAAGAATGACAGCACTTGGATTGGCCCTTATATCGTCAAGAAGAAGTCCAAAAAAAAAGAAGCACTACTTGACAGTTTTTGACGAGAGAAAGATGCCATTACTAGTGGATGGGTCTCTTCTCCGACCCTATGTCCAAGGAGCTTGACTTCTTCCAGGTCCATGCCCCAAGTAAGTAGGTAGGTCATATTGATTTCCTTTCATTTGCATCTTGATTGCTCATAGTAGTTTAGTTTCATTTCATTTTTCTCTACTTGCATATTTATTTCATCATATTATATATTTAGTTTAGAAATTTTTGAAAAAATGCAAAATTTTATTTTCTAGATTAGTTGTCATTTTTGGTTTTTTGTTATATATGGATGAAGGGTGATAGAACCACCCTATATTTTATAGTTTTATGTTTCGGTGTAGGAATAGGTCCACCAGGAGATGTTGCAGTTCTCATCCCAAGTAGGAGCCAGATGTTATCCCCAATTCCTAGGGATAACTAAGGAGATGATGTCTTGAGGCCCTCAGTTTGCAGACGTGGAGTACCAAGAGAAGGCTTGACAAGCAGTTTCCACTTGCACAGACAGAGACCCACCTTGCCACCACAGGTCCAATTTCATCATGACGGTATCCACCACAATCAGTTGACTTCCAGAAGACATTAGGTCTTCTCCATGAGGTACAAGCTAGATATTATGATGAGTGTCATTTCAATATTTGAGGCATTTAAGTTTGTTGCATTTAAAATTGATTTTGATTATCTAATGTTTGCTTGGAAATTATACTATTTGCCCTGTTTCACTTTGGTGGTTGGCATTGTGCCCTAGTAAGTGGGTCACCCTCAGGGGAAGGTTTTCTACTGGGAATTCCTCTTGACGAGTCATCATGCCATTCCCGACCATACTTGTCACTTTCCACACTTCATCCCATCATCTCCTTACCTTTTGAGATTTTTGGGTGTATTGACCCAAGAAGGGATTGTCCCTCATTTCATGGGAAAAAGGGGTTGAAGTCCCAGAGGCTTGTAGTTGGAAAAAGATAAAATCCAATCATGAACCTTCTATATGCTTGCCCAGGGATCCCAAGGACAATGAAATGTCTCTCATAAGAAAATTGTGGGACACGTAAAAAATAACTAAAACTAATTCCAACCAAGGTGGAGCATGTGTGGGCATTATTTTTCATGCTTAGGTAGAATCCCCACACATGACTTCAACTTGGGGAAGCATGATGTGACCAAGGAAGAGTCAAAGTGGGCATTATTTTTCATACTTAGGTAGAATCCCCACCTTGGCTTCAACTTGGGAACATTTTAAAAAGACAAAATGCAATAAATGGGCTTGGAAAAATATTGCATTGAAAACGAAGGTGCAACACACCCTCTACAAAGGCACCCCATAAATGAGATACTACGATCACTTGTATGTCATGAACCCCATGCCCAATATTCTTTCCCCCATCCATGTCACTTTGTCCACATTTCTTATAGAGTGGTCCACTTGGAAAACACTCCTAAACTTGAGGTACGTTTCACCCAATAGGTCTCTTTATCAACCCTCCCATACCCAAACTTGGAAAATTGCATAGGGTCTTTAGCACTTGTTTATTTTGATAATGTGGTTTGTATGTACATGCTTAGCTGGATATTTTATTGATTTGATTTAATTATCATGATACATTTGACTTGAGATACTTGGAGGGTGCATTCATTGTCTTTGCAGGACCTAGTTGGTGGAAAGATTTGGAAGAGTAAAAGCCTAGCTTGGGCTTCTTTTGGGCTTGAAACCCACAGGTTGGATACCATGGCCCATACACTGAATGCAACTTTTATCCTTTGGGGGCCTGAGGAGACACCTCTAAGGACCTAACCCAGACCTCCTCTATCCCAACGATTTTCACTTGAGGCTAAAACATCACTTTTGAGGAGGTTGGCATCACCCTGGGGCTAGGGTTGTGGTGGTGTTGTTGTTGTTGCTTGACACTTGTCATGTTTTGATGGGAGAAGGCTTGTCTTGGAGGAGGAATACTTGACGCATGAGAGGGAGGCCCTAGAAGTCCCAATGTCTTCCACTTTCCACTCCAATGACTTGAAAAAAGTGTCAAAAAGTCACCCTAGAAGAGGGATGACATCACATTAGGGTTTCTATTGTGCTTTTTTAATTTTTAATTTAAATTTAACTTGTAAAGGGGAAAAGTAGGGATTTTTTACCCCTTACTTTGTGGTTTACCCTAAAATTAAGTGGACAGACTCTTTTTAGAGGATTAGTATAAATAGAGATCAAACTCTTGTCATTTTAACATAACATTTTTTGGAGAAGAGACTCCTTGGCTAAAATTTGTGCCCTACTTGGACATTTTTACATATATCTCTTGTAACTTTCTCTTGTAATGGTTTTACTTTGGCTATTGGATGGATGGATGATGTGTTATCTCTATTGGAGGTCTATTTCTTGTTATATGGTGGATTTCCTTGGTTTAAAAGAGGTTTATCTTATTAATGCTTGGACTAGGTAAGGATTCTATGTTGCTATTGCTTATTTTCTTTGATTCAAGGTTAATTTGCTTAAGATTTTGGGGAATATAAGTGCATACAACCCCACTAAGTCCATTATATTTGTCTTGAAATACTTTGTTGCATAAGGAATTCCTAGAAGGAGTAAAAGGGTTGACACCCTCCTAGGGTTTTTTCTAGCTAGCTTAGCTTTCCTTGGGGAGTAAAAGGGCTTACACCCCAAAGAAAGTAGCTCAACTAGCTCTTTAATTTTTTATGCTCCACAACCCAATATTTAAAGGCACAAATCTTCTTGCATTGGAGAAACAAAAGCATTGCATTGGGATACATGAAAACACGAGATATTGTAATTGTCTAAGTTGGAAACTTTTACTTGTGCTTAAGGCTTGTTTTCCCTACTAGGAAGTCTCACTTCTCTAAGTATTTGTTTATGTTGTAGTAAATTTAAGCTTCAGCCCTAATCTTCTCTTTACTTCATAACTCACTTTTCAATCGTCAAAAGTCTTTAATAAACTGCCCCTATAATCTACTAGATTCAACTTACTTTTTGAGTGGTTTACTTGCTTGTTTTGTGGACTGGAATCTTCTGTTGTAACAAATCATTGCTATAGACATTTGGTTGTTAAAAATATACTCTGAAAACTTCTTATAACAGCCCTCTAATACCACTAAAATTTTGTGCTAAAGTGTTGGGAATTTATCTACATGTTTTGTGCTTCATTTCTCAATCAATATTTGATGCTTTAATTGGTTAAATATGTCTTGTTTATTGCTACAATTAGGGACAGAAATATTAACTTGCTTGTCCACTTAACTTTGAGCTTGTATACGTGTTCCTTCTTGTGTCTCGGGCATGTACAAACATCTTTCGCAGGTACTCAAGCACTTTGGCAACTATAAACCATCTTCAAGACTTGTTATCAAGACATTTCTCACTTAGTATATTGACCTATAGGGGATTCACTTCCATACTCTCACTTTCCACTCCATTTCCCCCTAAAGTCACCCGGGACTCCCCCTTGTGTTGGATTTTTCCTTCACAGAAGTGAGGGAGGGTTTATTTGAGGTGATAGTGGGTAAGCTCTCCTACAATTATCGCCATCTTGTGGATTGGGTCAGGATTTTCCCATCCTACAGTTTGTTCAATAACAATCATATATTGTTGCAAAAATAAAATGACATGTCTTGATGAAGAAGGGCAGCAAGGCAAGTTTCAAGGCATTCCAAGAGTTGTAGTTGTTAGAGAAATTTCAGCTAACTGAAAAAAGGGATTTAGGAAAAGATGTCATATTTTTGCAGCCCATATAGAAGAGGCAGCCATAGATAAAGTGGAAATCATTGTAGACCATCCGGTCTTAATGTATTTTGAATATTTTTGGGGGGAAATATCGGGATTTCCACCAAAGAGAGACATTTATTTCTCTATTGATTTGGTCCCATGAGTTGCCCCAGTGTCCAAGACACCTACAGAATGGGCACACCAGAGTTAAAGGTGTTGCAAATGCATATTGATGAATTGTTAAAGAAGGGGTTATACGTACAAGTGTGTCACCTTGGGGTGCCCCAATGATTTTTGTGAAGAAGAAAGATGGAACCTTAAGGTTGTGCATTGATTTCAAATAGTTGAATAAGGTCACCATAAAGAACAAATATCATTCTCCAAGGATTGATGATCTGTTTGATCAATTGAAAGGTGAAAGAATATTTTCCAAGATTGAATTGAGATCAAGTTATCATCGAGTGAGAATAGGGGAAGAAGGTATCAACAAGATAACATTCAGGACAATATATGGGCATTATGAATTCATGTTAGTACCATTTGCACTATCAAATGCACCAACAATTTTAATGTGCCTGATGAAAGGAGTGTTCGTGGAATACCTGGACGAGTTCGTAATAGTGTTCCTAGATGATATATTCATCTACTCTAAGCTAGAATAAGAACATGAGAAACATTTAATAATGGTGCTAAAAGTTTTAAGAGAGTGAAAATTGTATGATAGGCTAAGTAAGTGCATATTTTATCAAAATAAGATTCACTACATTGGGCATATAATTTCAGCCAAAGGGAAAGAGGTTTATCCTAAGAAAGTAGAGGTCGTTGGAGGATGGATAGTGCCAAGAAATGTCACATAGGTCAGATCATTCATGGATATTTCTGGTTATTATCGAAGATTCATAAAACGATACTCAAAGATTACAATCTTAATCACTTATTTGCAAAAGAAGGGAGTGAAATTTGAATGGACTCCCAAATGTGAAGAGAGTTTTCAACAATTGAAAGACATATTGACAAGTGCGATAATATTGAATATTTCATATCCAAATGAATATTTTTTTGTGTGCATTGATGCATGCAAGGAAGGGCTTGGTGGAGTCCTCACACAAAAATATCATGTGGTATGTTGTGAGTCCAGAAAGATAAAAGAGCATGAGAGGAATTATGCTACACATGAATTAGAATTAGCAGAAATTGTACATGCTTTAAAAATGTGGAGACATTACCTCATGTGGTGAAAATTTGAGCTAAGGACAGACAATTATGGTCTGAAACATTTGTTTGGCCAGCCCACATTAAATTTCAGACAAACTAGATGGTTTGAATTTCTTAGTGAGTATGACTTTGCAATTAAGCACATCAAATGTAAAGAGAATCAAGTGGATGGTGCACTCGGTAGGAGAGCTCATGAAATTCATATTGAACCCATTATCATATATAGGATTGATCTGAAATATGCAAATTCAAATCAGCACTATTTTCCAATAAAAGAAACATTACAGCAAGGTAATTTTCAAAATAAATTTAAAGACTTTGAGCTTAAAGAAGATGGAATTATCATGTAGAAAGGAAAAGTATATGTGTTGAATTCCATTAAGTTGAAAAGTGCGTTTATGAGAGAAATGCACAATGTGCCATATGTCGGGAACCCACGATATTAGAATACAATTGCAACTGTAAGAAGCCAACACTTTTGGCCAGGAATGAAGAAATAAGTGGTTAATTACATAGCCATATTTATAGAGTGTGAGAAAGTGAAGGCAGAGCATAGGAATCCAGATAGGTCATTGCATCCATTACCATTACAGAATGGAAGTCGGAAGTAGTTACAATTGATTTTATTACTAAGCTACTCAGAACAGTGAAGCAACATGATTCCATCATGGTGGTGGTGGATAAAATAACTAAAGCAACACATTTTATTCCAGTGAATACTACACATAAGGCATCAAATATAGTAGAGATATACATGAAATAATTTTTCATGCTACATGGGGTGCCTAAGGAAATAGTTTACATCCAATTTTTGGAAGGGTTTTTTCAAAGGCTTTAGAACAAATTTAAATCTCAATAGAGTGTATCACCCAGAGTCAAATGTGAAAACAGAGAGCACTAACAGAATAATTGAAAACATTCCTAGAATGTATGTGATAGATCAGTCATCGAAGTGGGAAGATTATATCCATCTAGTTGAATTTGATTACAATAATGGGTATCGGACCTCATTAAAAATGAGTTTGTTTGAAGCATTTTATGGCAGGAAGTGTAACACTTTACTAAGATGGGATAATCCAGTAGACAGAGTAGTTATTGGGCCAGATTTGTTGAAGGAAATGGAAGAGAAAATGGAAAAGATAAAGCAGAATTTAAGGGTTGTCCAGGATAAGCAGAAAAGTTATGCAGACAAAAACAGAGTTTTCATAGATTTTAAAGTGGGCGAACATGTGTTTTAAAAGCGAAGGTGAAAAGAAGTTCACTAATATTAGGAAGTTTCTCAAAGTTGGAAGCAAGATATTGTGAACCTTTTGAAATATTAGAAAACATAGGGCCAATTGCATGCATCTAGCATTGTCTGCATCCATGAGAGTGCATAATGTATTTCAAGTATCATTATTAAAAAAATAAGTTCATGACCCTAACCACATAATTGATTGGATTGTGATCTAGGTGGAGCACAAAGGGGATTTCTGGGTGGAACCGATAAGCATCCTAAACCGAAAATTCAAAGGGCTCAGGAAAACATCCATAGGGATGGTAAAGGTTCAATGGACCTGTTACAGTCTTGAATATGCTACATGGGAGCACGAAGAAAACATGCAGGAAGAATACCCACAAATTTTTTACAATTAAAGAAAACATAATGTAAGACTCCATTTTTAGCAGCTAAAGTTCTAGAACCACATCTCAGAGTCCTAGACAACCTACGCTAGAGGCCCTGATAAAATAATGGTACATTCCTTAGGTTAACCCTGATAAACGAATCACGTGTTCCTTGGGTCAGCGGGTTGAGAGGGACAGGAGATTATGGTTGGGACTGTTGTTGGAGTTGTAAAATTGCATAATTTTATTTTCTAAGTATTGTGATGTAAATTTGTGTTTATACATATATTGGCATAGTGTGCACCGAGGACGACGCATGATTGTATGGGAGGGGGAATGTAACATACCCACTATAATCACTAGTTTAATTAATGCTTAATGTAGATATAATATGTGGCTATGGCCAAGCGATGTATATGTGAAATGTATTTATAAGTTTTAATAAATAAATGTGGTGTCGGCTGCTAAGGGGATATGGACAGAGATGGGGGATGAATTAATCCAAAATAGAGGGAAGGGTCTAAGAGAATGTCTAATAAGGGTCCAAGGGGAATTACCCATGTATAATAATTCAACCCATTTCCTAAATTTTATTTTGGTATATGAACCTTCTAATTTCTAATTGAGTGTTCCCAAAGCCAATTATTGAATGCATGTAAGAGGGTGGGTGTGAGAAGTCACATCCCATAGTTATTGGGAGCATGGGGGTTGAGTAAAATCAGCTTGGAGAAGTTTGTGAGTCAATAAAGTAAGCTAAAGGGAGGAAATTTGAATGGGAAGGGGATAGCAATTTTAAAAAGTCAATGTTTTAGCATGAAGAGCAAGTAGAGAGAAGAAAAGAGAGCGAGTAGATGAAGCATACATGTAGGGTGAATTATATAGCATGTTGGAGAGTTTCTTGAGCATATTTAGAGTTGAACATTTAAGTGTGAATTTTTCACAGCGAACCTAGCTAGTAGAAAATGAACATACAAATCTTGTGAGACAGAAGAAAAGAGAGTAGAATGAAAAAATTGTATTAACTATATTCCACACTCAAAGAGTGAATAATTTACAATAGATATAAGATACATGAGAAACTAATGTGTCATAGTAGTGATCTAGAGATATCTAGACACTCACTGGCAGAAACTGAAGTAATCTTCCACCTAGTCCTAGTTAATTGGTCCATGCAATCATTTGTTAACTGAGTCATACGTGTGGAAGTGAGAGAAACACATGCAATCACAATATATGTTCCCTCTTGGCCACATGCATGAGATATGTGCACTCCTAGCGATAACACTCAGGTGAACATGCAATAGTTGGTGATAAAACCGAGGTTGTCATGCATGAGTAACTTCCAGTAATCGAACTGAGGTGTAACTGACTCTGAACTAAAGAGAGAAGGCACCCTATTTTCTAGGAGGTGCCCTAATTTGTAGGGGAATATTCTCAAGGGAAAATATTCTCATCTATGGAAGTGCCCTCAACATTGGAATATCAGCCTCTTGAAAATAATTACCTAGGTGAGTGTAATATCTCCAACACCCCCCCTTAATACTACTAGGGTGTAAATGATGAATGGGTATTGACAACCAAGGCCATGTTAAGTACCCATTGTACAATGCATATAATAATGAAACGTTGAAAAAGAAAGGAAAGAGGGAAAACATCATGGGAAAAAAACCCCCCTCAAAGTACAATACATCAAAAGATAAGAAAAAAAAATGCAATTGCTAAGAAAATGTGTCCTTCACTCTAAGACAATCACACGGGAAGTGAAACTTTTGCTCGGTAAATGTCTTGGTGAATATTTTGTTTAATATGTAGATGTTTGTACAGATCTGATTAAGTAGATGCACCAATGAGATGGCACATGCAGAATTATTTGTGTGTGGCTCTTGAGATGCATGCATGCATGAAAAAGTGTCTACATGCAGCTCCTAAGATGTATGCATGGCACATGCAAAAGTGCCTGCATGCGTCTCCTGAGATGCATATATGTCGTATGAAAAAGTGTTTGCATGCAACTCCTGAGATGCATGAATGATGCATGAAAAATTGTCTGCATGTGGCTCTTGATATGTATACATGGCGCATGAAAAAGTGTCTACATGCATCTACTAAGATGTATGCATGGCACATGCAAAAGTGTCATCATCTGGCTCCTGAGATAGATGCATGGTGCATGAAAAAGTGTCTACATGTGGCTCCTAATATGCATTCATGGTGCATGAAAAAGTGTCTGCATGTGGATCCTGGGATGCATGCATGGCACTTGCAAAAGTGTCTACATGTGGCTCCTAAGATTCATGCATGATATCTTCTGCATGTAATTCAAAAAACAGATCTGAAATGTCGACTTCATCTCCAATGAATGGAACAAAAAGTTGTGCATATACCTGTGTAGAAATCTCTTCAAAATGAGAGGCTTGATCTTCCAGTGGATTTTCTATTGGCTCTATCTTGTCGACCTTTTGCATGCAATCTTCACAATCTTCCTTATTCCCTAATAGAACCTCCAATATGGTATATATTTCGTCTGGAGTTGAGATTGATTCCTCCTCTACATGACATTGGAGTTCAGGACAAATAGATATGCAGATAAATTTGAGATCTATGTCTTGTCTATTAAGAAAATCATTTTTCTCATCAGCAGAATCAGGCTCTACTTTTGTTGTCATGGTTATTTGGTACAAGCCTCTGCATCTGAGTTGATGCAGAATTTTTAGCTTCCACTCAAAGTAGTTTTGAGGCGTGAGAAGTGTTGTCGATGTGTAATCCATATTTTTTATTGCATCTTCCTCATGTACATACAAACAAAAATGCTTATGTTTTTTTCCTATCAATCAAGGCTCTGATACCATGTGAAGTTTTCACAGCGAACCTAGCTAGTACAAAATGAACACACAAATCTTGCGAGAGAGAAGAGAAGGGAGTAGAATGAAATAATTGTATTAATTATAGTCCACACTCAAAGAGTGAATAATTTACAATAAATATAGGCTACATGAGTAACTAATGCACCATAGTAGTGATCTAGAGAGGTCTAGACACTCACTGATAGAAACCAAAGTAATTTGCCACCTAGTCCTAGTTAATTGGTCAACAGGGCACATATCTTGGATTGCATGTGTTTCTCTCACTTCCACAAATATGAATCAATTAATTGATGCACCATAGTAGTGATCTAGAGAGATCTAGACACTCACTGACAAAAACTGAAGTAATTTTCCACCTAGTCCTAGTCAATTGGTCCATGCAATCATCAATTAACTGATTCATACGTGTGGAAGTGAGAGAAACAAATGCAATCACAAGATATGTGCCCTCTTGGAAAC
>ML777422.1:727515-749068 GCA_009831015.1 Picea engelmannii
TATGAGTATTTTTGCACATAATGGACCTCGATTGGGTTGGAGAATGTTACATTATTGTATTAGAGCCTCTAGTTCAAACACTAAGCTTGTATGGGTGAAGAACCAGTGTGAATTGTGAAAATTCACTATTACAAATTTCGGTTTGTGCGAGTTTGGGGTAAAATGGTGAAAAATTAGAAAGAAAACCCCAAATTAGTAAGAAAAAATCAAGTTTAAAGGACTTAGAAATATCTAAGAGGTTTAATGAACTCGATATGCAAAGTTGCAGAGCTAAATTTGACTTGGAAGGTCGAATTTCGTGTATTAATGGTCGTTGTCGAATTTGGACAAAGTTGATGAATCAACGGTCGAGATCGCATTCATTCTTTAGATCAATGTCCTAGATTCATTTTGATAAATTTAAAAAATATTCTACGGATTTCGGAGGTTGCCAAGGTCGGGCACGTCAACGACTATGATTTTTTTCGATTGTTTCGAAAATGGATCAAAACAACGGTCTGGAAAAAGGGAGCCAATCGACAGTCAATATCATCTTCACTTGAAGATCAACGGTCCAAATTTATCTGAGTTTTGGTTGAAAATTCTAAGTGCTAGATTTGGCCAATGGAAGTCGTCGACGAATGATGGTTGGGTCAGATGGATTGGAGAATTCTTTTAGTTTCCAATGATCAATGGTCAGGTGTCAACCAATTCAGTGAATTTTTCCAACCAAGCAAGAGAAAGCGTCGATGGTCAATGGTCGGGTGTCGGATGATTCGGCGAGGTGTTTGGGTCGTCCAAGGGAAATTGTCGATGGTCGATGAATAAAAGAGAAGAATGAAATTCCATGCCACATCATCCAAAGTTCCATGTTAGACTCTATGTGGCATGCCATGTTAGCATCCATGTGTCATGCCACGTCAGTAGTTTCCATGTCATCTAAGAAATGGTCGATGGCCAACAGTCAAGTCAGCGGAATTGGAGAAGTGTTTTCCTCAGTCGACAGGTAGGGTCGATGGTTGTTGGCCAATGTTTGGGTCGGCCGAATTGAAAGATTGTTTCATTTGCCAATGAAAATCATCGATGATCGAGTCAGTTGGTTCAGAGATGTGTTGCAATCGGTTTCCAAAGGAAAAGGGTTGATGGTTGGGTTGGAAGTTACAGAAGTTTAGGCAGATCAATAACTGATAACTCACCTGATTTTGAGATCGATGACTCATATTTAAAGGTTGTTATAGCAGTAAAACACTCAATTCTGAATGAATTTTGGGGATTTTAAACGTCATGAACTTGTGGGGCGATTTTGAGGCCCTTAACGACGTTTTTAGGCAATCAAAATCCATAATAATAGAGTGTCCAAAGGTACACTCAGTCTTTGTAGCTTAAATAAAATAACTTGAAGAGAGTTATCAAATGAGCTACTCTGAGCCCCCGGATGGGGTGCCACGAAGCACAGGGTGGCCACGTAGCACAGCCTAGTCCCCAGCCATTAATATGGCAGGTCGGCTCCCCTCCCTTCACCATTAAATGGGAGAAATCCATAACTACTCGTCAAGAAGGGAAGGACAGTTCCCTCGCATGAGAAAAATGGGGGTCATGAAATACAGTGGATGGGGGACATCTGATGCAGCGGTCATGTCGAACCTCTACGTTATTATCCAGCAAAGCAGAGAATGGATCCATTTCACCTTGGCATTCCATCAGCCTGGAAGCTATGAGCATTGGTGTGGTTACCATAGGGCTTTCATCACTCTCACATTTCTCATTGGCACCCTCCCTTTCTCCTCCATGCTGAGGGAAAGAGGAAAGTCGCGTTGCGGCCCTGCCTAACATACTTTTTCCGCTAGACAAAGGAGGAGGAAACAGCTGGAGCGAGCCTTATCCATAGCCTAAACTCGACACAGGGAGAAGGCCAGGACACCACCAATGGTGTATGTGGAGGAGGTGATTCCAGAGGAACCAATCCAGTTCCCTCCAAAATCCCTCCTCTTCACTGTTCCAGAAAATTGGCAGCCCCCCAGCCAATTTCCAGCAAGAACTACTGCTCCAGACACCTTCCATCCCGAGCAGGAGGCCAAGAAATAAAACACTTGCATAATTGAGGAGGAATTCCTCCACCTTGACCCCAAGGACACCACGCATTTCAAATATTCAGGCAAGGTGAAGGCAGTCAAGGAGCACAAGACGGAGGAGAGGCTCAGGACAACGAAGGACAAGGAAGAGGCACAGTAGGATTTAGGTGAGGAGGTGGCAGTCGATGGTTTGGAGGTAGAGGGTGGCCCAGTCTTGGCGCCACCACCACTCACGAAAATATTGGATCTCTGCCAGGAACCACTGCCATTTTTCCATCTGGAGTAGCTAGCGCTCATGTTTGAGCTTAGAAGCCATATGGTGGATCAAATTCATCGTGACACCCTCATGCATCAACGAATTTATATGTTGTACGAGGCTTACTCGAATGCACCAGCATCCCATAGGTGTCCGACTTGTGCTAGGCCATTTGTGCTCAAGCCTAGGAATATCCCTCTCAGCAGCGACCCCAGCAATGCAACCTCCGATGCAAACAGGTAAATCAGTGGCCTGGCTTTTAGTTTGGATCCTTGCGTTGCTACAATGCAGTTTCAATTTCATGTTCATGTCCTTGTTTTACATCTTGACTATTAATTTTAAGTTTAATTTCCAGTTTAATATTCATGGTTGCTCTGCACAGTGGTGCACAGACTCAAATCCGCCACCTGCCATGGTTTCCGTTTGGAAGGGAAAATGGTGGATTGACAATTTTGACAAGGAAATCGCAGTCTGCCATCTGTTCTGGTTTCCGCTAATTTGGCGGAACAGGTGGCAGACTGTTTCCATGTGCTTTTTTGTATTGAAAAATTTTTAATAGGATTTTCCCTCTTTTTATTCAAAAAAAAAATGAGCTACTCCGAGCGTAGAACAAAGCTCGTATGAGAAAGTTACTGCCAAAACAATTAAAGTAAAATTTTAACACCAGATTACTTCTAGAGAGCATAACTCCTTGCTCAAAAGTTTGTTTGGGGTTGTTAACACTCTTTCTGTCTTGGGAATTTTCAAAGAAAAAGTTTCACTACAGGAACTTCTAGTAACGCCTTCATCAACTTTTGGCAGTAAATGCTTGGGATTTACATTCTTGGTTTTACAAAAATTGGGTACAAGCTTATTTTCTATCAGGTCCAAAGCTTGGATTTATTTAAAAAGCGCTACAGGAAGTTCCAAACCCCGGTAACAAAATTCACTAAAGTAGCACCGCAACTGTTCTATTTTTTCTTCATATGCTTGCCTATTTTATTGTGCTACTCCTATCACTTCTTTGAAACATCCATTTCCCATGCCAAATCTCATTTAGTATAATTTTATTTTTAATATAAAATCATTATGTTAGTTTTGATTTTATATTTTAAATAAAATAAAAATAATTAAAAATAAAAACTCCCACTCATTATCTCATCTCACCCCAATCATTCTCTCACCTCACCTACCCATCAACCTCACCATTCCACTGTCCTTTTCCACTCTAAATTTATTCCATTTATCTTAATTAATTTATACTTTAACTACCACTTCATTTATAAAATAACATAGAAATTCCCATGAGTTTTTGGCATAAGAAAACTAATGTGCCATTGAATCAAAAGTGCTACAGGAAAACCTATAGCGGCTGATATTGAATTTAAAAACGCATAGATCAAGCTTCTCGATCAAAGACCAGATGCCAAGAGGAATTCAATCGATATCGAGGTGTAAAGGAGAATCATTTTCTTATTTGTTCCAGAAATTTAGATGAAGGATGATACAAAGACAATCATTCCAGCACTTGAAAAACAGAGTACACAGTGATCTAGAACTATGCAGATTTTAATTATACAATGATCTGGAATTATGCAAAGTAAAAATACGTGGGGAAACTATATTTTTTGGACACATGTTCTACATAAAATCTGATCATTGGCTTTGTGAAAGGTTCGAACCTGGGAGAAAATTACTACCTTCTATGTCTGTGACCTGAACAAAAGCAAAGTTCTAGTCTCATTTTCAAGAGCATGGTACCAAGTTAGATTCTTCAAACAATTATGGAGGATCTCAAGCTAGTGAATGAGAGGAGGTCCACTCTTCTGCGTCTTCCTGTAGTGATTATGATCAGGGGATTTCATCAAAACAAAGATATCACAATGGATGTTTCCTTTGATTTAATCATGTATGGCAAAGATCCCAATTTTCATGGCAGAATCATTGGCAGTCAAAGGATAGATGGAAAAAGGAGATAGCAGTTCCAGATTCGAATTTAGCAATTTTAGTTATTCGATAAACTTTTTTATCTTCTCCATATTCAAAGGAATCATCTTTGCATTCAAAGAACACAAGTAGCAATCAGATCGAGTATTCCAAGGCCAAAGATAAGACACCAGCGGTTTATGACAAATGGCAATTTTGAATATATGTTCCAGATTATAAGGAGATTTGACCATTATCCCTCAATCCAAGATTTATAGGAAGAAGACCATTCAGCAGAGAGAGGACTAATGCAGGAATAGACTCCATCTTCAACATTCAAGGATTATTGCAACCATATTTAGTTTTAAAAGATTTTCATTTGATTTGATTCCATCAATTTAGAGGGAACTTTAATCCTTGTTTTTTATTATAAAAACGGAAAATTGTAATGGTTGCAAGGGGGGTGGAGAGGATATCTTAGACCCGAGAGGTTTGAGAGAGAGTTTGGAAGATCCAAGAAGAGTTGAGAGGGAGTTGTAGAGTATGTAAAGTATCTGGTTTAAATCGAATACCTAATTCTATTTCTATGTCAAAGAACTTCAACTGATAAATAAAACTTTTGATCAGTTAGTCATTCCTTCTTTTTGTTATCATATTTTATCAAATTTCTTCTATTAGAGGTGTGACTGTTGAAGATATTGTAATAAGGATTACTACAATAGCTTCCATGAAAAACATGAATTCATTTTGTAATGTTTGGAAATTATTTCTAAGCTATTATAGGTTCTTCCTGTAGCTATACCAAAAGCATGTTGCATTGGTCTAACCTACAATTGTGTTTTTCCTGAATTCTTCATTCGCAACTATTCAATATTAGAACAGATATATGCCTTATTTAACCTAAATTTTCTACCATAGAATGTTAGGTTAAGGTCATTGTATTTAATGGACTCCATGCCCAATGGCTTCACTACCTTCTTGTTGAACATATCACTCTCAAAATTTCCTAAAAAACCCAACCCAATTAATTTGATTCTAAGATGTGCTAGGCTTGTTCCTAAAGCAGTCTAGGAACAAATTCTAGCGCTAACAGGGGAAATGGAGTAGTATATGGAAAGCTTATGATCCATAGAAGACAACCATGGATCCAGATCTAGGATATGGGTACCTGAAAAGTGCAAGAAGAGAAAGAAGACACATGTAGCATACAAAGATAAATTGGGAAAAACAGTCTAAAATTCTTTGGACCGTAACTTTCATCTCAAACCTTGGATTTGAGAAAACGAATAGTCGTTGGAAAGGTATAGAGAAGGAGAAGACATATATACACTCAGAATTTTGAATTGGGCATTAAAATTTCTTAGAAAGTAATAAATATGTTTCTATAGTAGTAAATGAGTGGAAAATTGCAACTTGTTATTGTTGTAACTTTTCGCTCGAAACTCAGAATGAGGCATGGGTGCAATCATTGGAAAGATGTTTCAGAGAGGAAAGTATCTGAGGAATTAGATTTTTTATTTAGTGTATTATTTTCTTCATAAATTGATATGAATTATAACAAGTATTCTTATTAATGAAATATTTTATGTTGTGCATGTTATAACAATAATTATTGCATGCACATTTATTGCAGAATTAGAGATAGAGGAAAACAAATTTGGTTCTTACATGAGGACTACAGTTATGGAGGATGCACAAGGGTCTTACAACCATGAATAAGAAATTAGAGGTTTGCATGTCAGCATGGGAAATGTTGAGATATATTATAATGGAAGAAGAGACAGGTAGGAGTCTATAACTATGAGAAGCCTGCATAGAGAAGTGCAGAGCTATAGAGAAAATAATGAAAGGATTATGAAGTATCGGGAAGAGATACTTCAGATCCTGAATATGTTTCATAATCAAGTTAACAGGGACTTTAGCACCAAGCAAGAAGCTAGTGCTAGACAAGTGATCGCATCCATATCCCATAGAAGAAGGGATAATCATGGAAATGATAGGAATTCAAGAAGCATGAGCAAGTGCCATCATTTTGCAAAGCAATCCACTAGAAGAATTCATGCAAGTTTAGGGCCATGGGGCAGCCCATGTGTGTCTCTTTTCAGGAGAAAGTGAAGAAGGCCTGAGGTAGACATCTTGCAAGGTGAACTCAGGAAAATCAAGTCGCCAAATTTCAATGGTAAGCAGAGGAAGGGATAAGAGGTTGATGTCTGGCTATTGGAAATGAAGATATATTTCCAGTTGCATGATTACCCTTCCCGGATAGAAGCTAGGATTGCAACCTGCCATTTGCAAGGAAAGATATCCATGTGGTAGGATCAACTTAATCAATTCAAGCACCTTTATGAGAAGAGGATCTCATGGAGGAAGTTTAAAGTATATTTCCAAGAGAAATATTTGTACGATCATTATCATGAAAGAAGATGAAATATTTCTTTAAACTCAAGTTGGGAACCATGACAATGGATGAATATGAGAAAATGTTCTTTGAATTGTTGAAGTATTTCAACTTCATAAAGGATGATAAATTCAAAATTCAAAGGTTTCTAAGTGGGTTACCTTCTTTATATAGTGATAAGATACAGTATGATAACCCAAAGACTTTGGAGGAATCCATAAGGAGAGAAAAACATCTTTATGAGTAGAATAGAGGAAGGCCAGTTTTCCAAAAAGATTTGAATGATAAGATGAAGAGTAAAAATAATCAAAGGCAGAAAGGTTTTAAGCCACACCTTTTCAAGAACAACTCCCAAGAAAATAAGAAAGGTCAATCAACCCAAAATGAGCACAATACTGCAGATTCATTTGGGAAAAGACCAAGGCAGCAGCATGTACAATATTGGGGATGTGAGGGAAATCACTTATATAGGGACTTCCCTCACAAAGGAGAAAGAATGACGATTTTCCACAACATTCAGGAGGTTAAAACAGCAAAATACATGGGAGGAAACATGTAAAGGATTTATGCATCCTTGGAAAACAAGCAAGTAGAATTTCAATCCCCCGCGATTGAACTAGAAGGTAAGATTGATAACCAGCTCATAGTAATTTTAATTGATTCTGGAGCTAGACATAGTTACATAAACTCTAACATTGTTGAAATATTTCACTTGAAAAGGAGTAAGCATAAGAAATATTGGTTAGTTCAATTAGCCACGGAAGTTAAGAGGAAAATCAATGAGCTAGTTAAAGATTTCCAATAGACATGAATGGACTCGGCACAAAGGTAGATGTGAACATCATACTCTTATTTTCATATGATTGTAAAATTAGCATGGATTGGTTGGAAAAACACCATGATGTCCTAAATTTTTATCACAAGACAATCAGAAGTCTTGATGAAGAAGGGAAACAAGGCAAGTATCAAGGCATTCCAAGGGTTGTAGTTGTTAGAGAAATTTCAGTTATGCAATTTAAAAAGATCTTTAGAAAGGGATGTCATATTTTTGCAACCCATATGGAAGAGGTAGCTAGAGATAAAGTGGTAAGCATTGAAGACCATCCAGTCTTAAGGGATTTTGAAGATGTTTTTGGGGAAATATCAGGATTGCCACGAAAGAGAGACATTGGTTTCTCTATATATTTGGTGTTAGGAGTTTCCCTAGTGTCCAAGACACCTTATAGAATGGAAACACCAGAGTTGAAGGAGTTGCAAATGCATCTTGAGGAATTGTTAAAGAAGGGGTATATACATCAAAGTGTGTCACCTTAGGGAGCCCCACTGCTTTCTGTGAAGAAGAAAGATGGAACCTTAAGGCTATGCATTGATTTCGGACAACTGAATAAGGTCGCCATAAAGAACAAATATCATTTGCCAATAATTGATAAAAAAAATTAATCAGTTCAAAGGTGCAAGAACCTTTTCCAAGATTGACTTAACATTAGGTTATCATCAAGTGAAAATAAGGGAAGAATATGTCAAAAAGATATCATTTGGGACAAGATATGGGCATTTTGAATTCACGGTAGTAGCATTTGGAGTATCAAATGCACCAACATTTTTCATGTGCCTAATGAATGAAATGTTCAGGGAATTCCTGGACAAGTTTGTAATTGTGTTCCTAGATGTTATACTCATCTACTCTAAGTTAGAAGAGGAACATGAGCAACATTTAAGAATGGTGCTAAAAAATTTAAGAGAGCATAAATTTTATGCTAAGCTAAGTAAGTGCATATTTTTTCAAAAGAAAATTGACTACTTGGGGCATATAATTTCCACTGAAAGGATAGCAGTTGATCCTGAGAAAATAGAGGCCATTAGAGGATGGCCAACGCCAAGAAATGTCACAGAGGTCAGATCATTTATGGGTCTTTCTAGTTATTACTGAAGATTCATAAAAATATTCTCAAAGATAGCAAGCCCAATCAATTATTTGCAAAACAAGGGAGTGAAATTTGAATGGACTCCCAAGTGTGAAGAGAGATTTCAGAAGCTAAAGACATATTGAAAAGTGTGTAAATATTGAAGATTGAAGATTGAAGATCCAGATTAATATTTTGTTGTGTGCATTGTTACATGCAAGGAAGGGTTCGGTGGAGTCCTCACACAAAAATATCATGAGGTATGTTATGAGTCCAGAAATTTAAAAGAACATGAGAGGAATTATGCTATGCGTGACTTGGAATTAGCAGCAATTGTACATGTATTAAAAATGTGGAAATATTATCTCATGGGTAGGAAATTTGAGCTATGGACATACCATTGTGATCTGAAACATTTGTTTGGCTAGTTCACATTAAATGTCAGACAAACTAGATGGCTTGAATTTCTTAGTGAGTATGACTTTGAAATTAAGCACATCAAAGGAAAAGAGAATCAAGTAGTTGATGCACTCAGTAGGAGAGCTCATGAAATGCATATTGTAGCCATTATCATGTACAGGACTAATCTTAAAGATAAAATTATTGCAACATTAAATTCAGATCAGCATTATTTTGCAATAAAAGAAACATTACAACAAAGTAATTTTCAGCAGAAATTTAAAGACTTTGAGCTGAAACAAGATTGAATTATCATGTACAAAGGAAAAGTATATGTGTCGAATTACAGGGAGATGAAAAGTGCAATGATGAGGGAAATGCACAATGTGCCATATGTCGGGAACCCAATATATCAAAAGAAAATTACAGTTATAAGAAGCCAATATTTTTTGCTAGGAATGAAGAAAGAAGTGGCTAATTGCAGAGCTAGATGTCTAGAGTGTCAGAAAGTGAAGATAGAGCATAGCCATCTAGTTGGGTTATTGCATCCATTACCCATTCAGGAATGGAAGTGGGAAGTAGTTACAGTTTATTTTATTACTAAGCTTCCTAGAACAATGAAGCAACATTATTCCATCATGGTGGTGGTGCATAAATTAACTAAAGCAACCACATTTTTTTCTAGTGAAGACTACACACAAGGCAGCAAATATTGCAGAGATATGCATGAAATAAGTTTTCAAGATACATGGGGTTCCTAAGGAAATAGTTTCAGACAAAGATCCAAAATCTACATCCAATTTTTGGAAGGGTTTGTTCAAAAGCTTTGGAACAAATTTAAATCTTGGTACAATGTATCACCCAGATTCAGATGAGAAAATAGATAGGACTAACAGAATAATTGAGGGCATGCTTAGAATGTATGTGATGGATCAGCCATTGAAGTGGGAAGATTATATCCATCTTGGTGAATTTTCTTACAATAATGGGTATCGGGCCTCATTAAAAATGAGTTTGTTTGAAGCATTGTATGGTAGGAAGTGTAACATTCCAGTAAGTTTGGATAATCCAGCAGACAGAGTAGTTATTGGGCCAGATTTGTTGAAGGAAACGGAAGAGAAAATGGCAAAGATAAACCAGAATTTAAAAGCTTCCCAAGATAGGAATAAAAGTTATGTAGACAAGAATAGAGTTTTCAGGGATTTTAAAGTGGGAAACATGTGTTTTTAAAAGTGAAGGAGAAAATAAGTTCGCTAAGATTAGGGAGTTTCCCAAAGTTGGCAGCAAGATATTGTGTACCTTTTGAAATATTAGAAAATATAGGTTCAGTTGCATACATGTTATCATTTCCTGCATGCGTGAGAATGCATAATGTTTTTCATGTATCATTATTAAAAAAATGTGTCTGGCCCTAAACACATAATTCATTTGACAAGAATACCCACAATGTTTTGTTAATTTTGAAGCAAAATAGAATGCAAGACTCCATTTTAAGCAACTAGAGTTCTGGAACCACATCTCAAAGTCCTAGCCAACCTACATTGGAGGACCTGATAAAAGAATGGCACATTCCTTGCGTTATCCCTTATAAATGAATCGTACATTCCTTGGGTCAGCAAATTGAGAGGGATGGGATATTATGGTTGGGACTGTTGTTGGAGTAGTAAAATTGCATAATTTTATTTTCTAAGTATTGTGATTTAAATTTGTGTATGTATGTATATTGGCATAGTGTGCATTGAGGATGGAGCACAATTTTAGGTGAGGGGGAATGTAACATCCCCGCTATAATCCTCATTTTAATTGATTCTTAATGTAGATATAATGTGTGGCTATGGCCAAGCGATGTATATGCGAAATGTATTTCTAATTTTTAATAAATAAAATGTGGTGTCAACTACTAACGGGATATGGACAAATATGGGGGATAAATTAATCCACGAGAGAGGGGAGGGTCTAAGAGAATGTCCAAGAGTTCCAAGGGGGAATTACCCATGTATATTAATTCAAACCATTTCCTAAATTTTCTATTGGTATATGAACCTTCTAATTTCATATTAAGTGTTCCTAAAGCCAATCATTAAATGCATGTAAGAGGGTGGGTGTGAGAAGTAACATCCCATAGTTATTGGGAGCATGGGAGTTGAGTACAATCAAATTGGGGAAGTGTGTGAGTCAAGCAAGTAATACAAAGGGAGGAAATTTGTTTGGAAAGGGGACAGTAGGTTTAGATAGTCAATGTTTTTGCATGAACAGAAAGTAGAGAGCGGAAAAGAGAGTCAGGAGTTGGAGCATCCATGGAGAGAGAATTATATAGCATGTTGGAGAATTTCTAGAACGTATTTGGATATGAAGGTTGAGGATCTGGGTTTTCATTCCTGAAGATTGAACTCATGTGTGAGTTTCATTGAAACAACAAGTGTTTGTTGTTGTTTGTTGGTATTTTTCTTGGCAGTGAATTCCCTCGAGTTCCCAGCAGAGATATTCCTGGCTACCTTTGCTAGAGAGACCCTAATAAATGAATGGGATGCATGAGGGAATGATATCAGTGAAGGGGTAAATTCCTTGGGTTGGGCGGGTTGAGAGGAAGAGAGCTGGTGGAAAATCAGGATAGTTGTAAGAGAACACTAGTGGGTTATGGGATTTTTGAGCTGTGAGAGAACAGTGAGAGACCACCCTATTTTGTGGATTACTAGCCCCATCTCAAGGGTGACTTGATGTTTATATTTGGAACAATAGGCCTATGGTTGGGTGGAACGTCCATCCCAAGCAGTTGGTTTCATAACTAAATTAAAATATAATTGTTTTATTTTGTTGATGTGTTGCTTAATGATTTTTAATGGCTTTGCATTCACTCTGTGTATAAGACTAATTTATATGATGTTGTAATGAATTATTAGTTGAATTCATGTGTTATTTTAGCATGTTGTAGATGAAATTAATTAATGGTATCAGTCAACAGTTAAATCTGTGTGTAAATCGTAGCTTGTAAGCTACATAAATTAGTTAGCATAAAATTTTTAATTTTTATGAGTATTTCCGCATGTAATGGACCTTAGCTGGGCTAGAGAACATTACATCAACCATCCTTGGACATATTCCTTAGTAATCTACACCAATATGATTTGACCTTTGCTTGGTGGTATAATCATGGAGAATGGTCTCTCTATATTCACCAATTTAGTAGTTTGTGCGCACACAACTTCCCTCATGACTTCCATTGTGTCTCATTGAAAATCCTTTTGCCACATAAGGTAAAACATGTGTGCTTTCATCAAAGCTATGTGGATAGTTCTGTTATTTGAAACTCCCACATATGCACCTATTTTCACTCCAGTACAGGTGACAATATTGATGCCAATGTACACCTAATTTCCCTTAGCATCACCAATGATTTGTGGTTCATAATTAACCATGTTCACATTGCGTTGCCTTTCTTCCTGGACCTCCCGTGTTTTTAACAACTTGAGGTAATCCTCAGTTTTTGTTTGGTCTTCTAGCAATGGTTATAGTGAGCATAATGCATCTGTAGAAAATTTCATGTAATATGTCCCACTTCATTACAATTGTAACATCATGGTGGAGGACATTTCACATCGCTCTTCAGTGCATGATTATCCTGATTCTGACTCTAGTTCTGATTTTTCCTTTGATTGTCCCCTCCCCCTAAGTCCACTTTGAATAGATTATTTTCAAATCTCTTGGTGAGTGAAAATATTGCACAACAGTGCTCCACATGGTGATTGTTTACCCTACAAAAGTCGCAATGTACTACCACCATAGAGTTACTATACTTTTGTAGCAGTGGATAATGATGTGAGTCATGTCTTGGGTCCCTACATATCCCCCAAAGATTCCCACATCTACCTTTCTCGACATACTTCCTAAGAACATATTATCCATTGTTGTTACATATCTCTGGGTCATGGGGAAATCATTCCACAAGTGGTCTTCAATCTTGCACAACATGCACCATATAGCCTCTCTTTCTCCCAACTTGGATTTTTCCAACTCTTAAATATGCTTCAACAAAGTAATCAATTGTTATTGAAACTATGCTAAGCCTAGGGCCAACCTGAAAATTGAATCTTCCACAAATCCACATATAGACTCTAGTCACATACAGAATTCCAAATATTTGTGTTGCATTAGAATTCATTATTGCAGCAAAAATGTAAGCGTATGAGGTAATAGGTTGTCAAAGACCCACACCTTATGTTGTATTTCCTAAATATTATAGCTCAATCGACTCATCAAATCTTGAAACCATTAGTCATACTCCAAAACAAGCTCACCCATTTTCTGCTTAATATCCTTTAGTTCTACCATGCTCTATTTTTGGCTTCATAAAATCCTTCAAAAAATCTACCCTTAGTTGAACCAAAGTCGTGTCATGCAACAAAGAAGCGTTATGCTTACACTTCATGTACCATTGCAACACTCTTCCCCATAAAATTGTTTTGAATTCTTCCAATCACATAGCATATGGGGTTCTCCTCACATTCCAAATGGCATCATAGAGAAACCAATGCTACTATGCATCCTCATCACCTATGTTATGGAATAAGGGTAATGAAAAATATGAATCATTTGGTTGAGTTCGCTCCTTTCTCTAATGACTTTGTACCAACACATATCCTTATAATCCTAACTATTTTATTATTGAAATTTCTCCTATAGCGAAACTTTTAGAATTAGATAAAAATGAATACAACTTCTATCTTCCCTAAGAGGCCACATTTTCATTATTCACAATGACATTCACAGGGTTACTTAACTACTAATGAACCCCACACTTGCACTTTATGCAGCAAATATCAAGGGATCATGGAAATATTCAAAAGGCATAGGGGGTAGGACATAGGATGCAACGGCTTCGCTACCATTTTGGTCTACTTCCTCAGTGGTATGGGAAATCCACAAGGTTAGAATACCATAACAATGAAAACACAAAATCATATTCAAATGCATCTTATTGGTTCCAATATTATGTAGCTTCCATAGTAATTCTCAGTTAGTAGGCTTGACTAGCATCTATGTAAATGTGGTCCAAGTATTTTCATCCCCCTCGTCCTCCTACAGTCCCCACCTCATTTCCTTAAAATTTCCCTCCACCTCTACAAACTCTTTTTCTCTTCACAAATTTTCACTTTCTTGATCTTAAATTTTGAGGCTTACCAAATATCCTTTGCATACTACTCTTAACATCTACATCATCTCACCATATATATGTAGTTCAACATCATCTCCTTGTTTCAACAACTCTTTCCTAACACATATATTTTCCGTCTCTCCCCACTAGTAATTCTTGGTGATATATGCATGTCTTTTCTTTTGATTTTGACATTCTCTTTGAAGTCCACTAGCTTTACAATCAAAGATCCTTCAAGCAACCTACAAATTTGACACTACCATCAAGTCCTCCTAGTCATCCACACCCCCATGAAATTCTTACACTTCCATATCAATAAGGCTAAGAAACATACCTTGTTCCACCATCAACATCTTTATTGGCATTGGTATTTACTCTATCGATCTTCCTTGTGGTCCTTTCTTTAAAAATTCAAGTGCCTTAGTCAAAGATTGATCTCACTTTATAGAAAAATCCAAATCATAACCTTCTATTACACCCTTGTACTAGAAGTAGAGTGCTCAGGTCAATTTGTGGTCATACCATTGAATCTTCACCAAATTCTCAACAACGCACTTAACTCTACATGGTGAGTGCCAATGTCAATGCTTCTCCACAAGCCTTTCCACCATCCATGCAAATTCACTATAAATTCAACCTAGAAAATCTCATGCAAGCATTCAAAAAGGTGTTTCTCTTTGAATCTTGTAACATCCTCTATGTATGCACTTTCTTGATAGGAAAATTCATGAATCACCCCTTTAATCCAGTCTTGAATTCTGACCTTCTAAGCCTCCACCACATCTCTATTAATCTACATTGGTTAAGGTCTCAGCAATAGAACCATGGTGTTGGCTCTATGACGGACTCGGGTTCTGCAAAAGGTGTCCAACGCTATCCCAATGTAGTCTAGTGTGTTGACATATTCAACCTTCTCAAAGGAAGGAGGTATCACCCAAGGTGCATATGATATTTTCCATGTGATTAAAGTGAATAATGTTAAACATTTATTAGGGGTTGTATTCCTTAATTATTCATCGATTGCATTCATTTAAACTACCGAAACTAACACAATTAAAATTGATTACAACCACATACATATCATCTAGATATAACATGAGCACAAACACATAAGTAGAAATATTATCCATTTTATCTGCGACATGAATGATATTACATAATTTTGACGCAAAACTCAATACAAAATTCATAGCTCTTGGATATTGACTCTTAACAACTTCAAAATACTCGTAGAACTCTCTTAATTACATTGCAAGCCTCATATATAGGCAATGGAGTGGTTACAGAAGATTCTATAATATACTAAGGAATCTACTAGCTATAACCCACTCATACAAAAAAGTACAAAAACATATATGCCTTTATAGAAATGTGAAAAGGAACGATGGAACTAGGTGCAGAGGATGTATAAAATGATTCCTCAACCTTCATATACTCAAGCTTCTATGGAATGGCATACTCAGTCTTCTGCAATATCTTGGCTTCTATGGAATGGCATACTAAGTCTTCTACAATCTCTTGGCTTCTATGGATTCATCTTCTATTGAACTCTTATCTACACCAACACTTAGTCAATATTGAGCCACAAAAATATATGTACATTTGTAGATCTTAATATAAAATACTTATATATACAAAACAATAAGAGATTGCAATAGTGCCTAATTAATACTTAGGAGATCATATGAGACAACCCTTGTTATAAAAACCAATAAGCCTTATAACCATATGATGAAGCATGTGTGTGTGTGTGTGTGTGTGTGTGTGTAACATATATTATATTGATCATCAACAAATGATCCTCCATGCTATTTAAAAACATTGATCATGGACCAATCAGTGTTAAGCCATGGATCAAGTTTCATTATAATCAAGGAGATGTTGAATTATTGGATCATTCATGTATGACATGAGTGTGACCTTCAAATTATATAAAGTAAAAAATCATAGTAAAGAAACACAATAATAGCACACTAGACTTAAAATCACATTAGACCAAGTTGAACTTAAATTTAACTCCTACTGTCGAAATATTCTAACAACTCTCCGTAATAAAAGCATGGGATAGGGTTGAAATATTTACAAAAGTGACAAAAGGAGAAGATGAGGCCTTAGGAACTAAACTCCCTAGTAATAACTCCATGAACTCCTAACATAGACTAAATATTTAAGAACTTGGTGGCTTATGTAAGGGGCTTTGTGAAAATGGAAACAACTGGATCACATGTTTGAAAATAAAGCATTTCAATAACGCAATCCTAAATTAATTGTTGAATAAAGTGCATGTGTAGCTCATGTGTTTATTTCATTTATACTTATCTATATTTTGAGCAATCTTAATGACACTCTAAGTGTCGCACCATAGGGTGGTTGAAAGTTGTTATTGGAAACCAATTTTAGAAAAGAGTTGTCAAAGCCAAAGGGCTTTCTGGCCTATGGAACTATTGTGTGATACTATGCTTCTGCAAAAAAAAAAAAAGAGAATGGGAATCTAGTTTCTTGCATGACCAGGTAATAGGATATCAACCAAGGTTGAAAACATAACTTGCATTGGACTTCCAATCATCAAGGTTGTCATTGTGATCTGAATTGATAGAACCAACAGAAATAGATCTCCCTAAATGGTATTGTATTCAAAACTAAATTGTACCCAAAACATATGAAAGTATCATCTTTGTTGTTTTCCAATGGCTTTCATGTGAATCTTGCATACACTAAGCAATGAGGCAAACAAAAAAAGAAATCTCAAGGAAGGTATGAGTTACATACAAAATGCTACCTGCACATTGACTATACAAATTGGAGTCCACTTTGGGTCAAGTACAGATGGAAAAGAGTTTAACTCCATATTGGAAGGGAAATGGGGTTGGTTTACATTCATCCATTTGAACACAACAAAGGATATTACAAGTATACTCAAGTTGAGAAAAAAAACTACTTTTGTTTGCAAAACTACAAAGTCAAGAAAATAATGCAAGGGCCCCAACTATATCATCTCATATTGCTTCCTAAGGCTTGACATCTCATGGTTAAGTAAATTGGGATCACTACCACTCATTATGACGTCATCAACATAAAGTGAAAGTACAATTAGTTTTTAACCTACTCTTTTGGTATATACACTTAGATCATAGTGTCATCTAGAAAATTCTAAGGCAAACAAAAATTGGTTTATTTTTTCATACCAAATGTGAGGAGCTTGTTGGAAGCCATAGAGGTATTTTTAAGTCAACATACTAGGATGGATTCATTGTGAACAAATCTAGGAGGTCGTTCCATCAAAATTTCTTCTTGACAATATTCATGCAAGGCAGACTTGACATCCATTTGATGAATTTTCCCTCTCTATGAAGCTTCAAGGGAAATAACTAGGGGAATTGAGATCATTTTGGTGATGACGAGAAAAGTTTTAGAATATTCAATGCCTTCTTCCCATGAAAAAATTTTGGTGACTAATTGGTCCATGTGTTTGTCAACACTACCACTAGATGCATACTTAGCTCTATAAAACCATTTACATTTTGAAAATTTTCTTCCTTGGGGAAAATGGATTTGATCATAGATGACCATTGGAAAGTGAGGAATGAAATTCTCCACTCATCAATTCATTTAATTCTACTATGTCAAATGCTTCTTTAAAAAAATTTGGATCTCGATTCTTTGGAACTTGAGCCAAAAGAAGAAGAAGCTCGTTGGAATTGAGAATGTGTTCAGTGTCGATTAGAAGCATCACCAACTAGAGGACCAACTATTTCCCTATTTGTGCAAACTTGTGAAGGAAGTTATTGAAATTATTTAGGTTCAAATTAGCTATACTCATATAGATAAGAGGTGGTTCAAGTGGATCTAGGTTTTCATTTGAAGAAGAAGAATAATAGTGATTCAGAGGATGATAAGGAGAATCAGAAGTCGGTACATAAGAAGGAAAAGGAGACGGCACATGTGTCAAATATGTCTTATAGGATAAAATATATTAATCAAATTGAACATCTCTTCTAATAATAGATTCTATAATATTGGTTATAAGAAGTCTAATCTTTCACATCTTCTGAGTAATCAACAAAAACACACTTCTCACTTTCAAGTTGCAAATCTTTTCACTTCTCGTCAGGGATATATTCCCAAGCATCATAGTTGAACATTTAAAAGTTGCTTGCATCATGTTGTATTTTACTCCATGCTTCTTCAAGTGTTATGTTTTTCAAATCCTTAGTGAGGGTGTAGTTGACTATGTAATTTTCACAAGTAATAGCCTCAATGCAAAATCGAAGGCTTAGATCCTTGCTCTGGATCATGCAGTTAGACATTTCTTCTAATGTCCAGTTCTTTATTTCTGCAACATGGTTTTGTTGCAATGTATAAGGAACAACTTTTTGCATCTGAATTTCTTGTGAAGTGAATTTAGTGATCGGGCGGTTGTTAACATATTTGCTGCCATTATTTGATCTCAATTTCTGAAGTTGATGCCTAGATTATTTTTCCACGAGGGACTTCAAGGCTAAAAACAAGTTGAAAGCTTCACTCTCAAGCTTAAGGAAATAATCTCAAGTGCATCTGGTGAAGTCATAAATAAAACTCAAGTCCTTCAACCCAAAAAAAGAAACAAATGGAATCTTACCACACAAATCATTGTGCACAAGATGCAGAGGTTGATGTGAGCCAAAAGGCATGATTGTCAAAATTGTCCCGGTGACGTTTGTTGAGAACACACCATGAAAAAACACCATCTTTGCAAGAAATTAGAGTAAGGTTAATGGAAATATTGTTCTTACATAATTGTTGCAATCAATAGTGATTTAAGTTAACAAACTACTCGTGCCAAAGTCTACTTACATCATCACTATGGACAATAAAAATAGAAGTGATGATAACCCAAAGTTATCAAACTTGTACAACCTAGTAATATCATCGACAATCCTTGTGGATACAACTTGTTGAGAATCCTTTAATTCTTTAACTAAAACAATGGCCAAAACTCCACAGTTTTTCCTTCAACTGAATGGTTGAAAGAAGATTGCATGGAGTATTAGGAAGACATAGTACAATGTTATTGCATGAACGATTAGGAACACATTGTACAACAATGAAATGACCATCATCTAACTGAATTATTCCTAAACCTACAACACCTAAATATCTATCAATACTAACAAAAATATGTTTGGATTTATCTAATGAAGAACAAAAAATATGGCCTTATCTTTGGCAATATGATAAGACACTCACAAATTAAAATTTACTCATTCAAATAAGAATTTATTGCATTGAAAAAATATCAAGATGCAAAATCCTTTAGAAGAAGAAAGATCCAAATGCACATATTATTTTTCATAGTTTCTCTAAGCCTTCCTCTTCTTGAAACAATGTGTATCTAAATGACCATCACACTCATAAAAGTTATGGTGTTTTCCAGTCTTGTTTCCTTTAAACATAGCTCCTTAATAAATGTGTCAGGCACGAGAATGGGTTTGAGACCCTTGTGCCTTTTGTTGTTTCTAGGTCATTGATTCTTGGATGGTTTGAGGCCTTTTTTGGTTGCACTACTAAATTTTTATTTTTTGTGCCTATGACACTGATCAATCCAAAGTGTAGAGCTTATCCTTCGCTAGGGTAAATCAAAAAATGGTTCAAAATGGATCATCTTATAAGAAGTACATTGACTAATGAAACCCTCTCTAATAGATGGAAAAGTGGACACAAAAACATAGTAGTAATCTCCTTAGCAAGTATAGAAATAATCATTTGGTTATTATTTTTCTTAATCCCACAATCTAGAAGTAAAAGTCACAAAGTCTTAAACTTTGAACCATAATCTTTGATGCATGCAAAATCATTAGGATTCAAAGTAATAATTTGATTTATAAGCCAATGTACTCAGATGTGGTTATGTTTACCAAACAACTACTCATGCTTCTTCCAAGTTTCATTTGAAGTGTCAATCCCTAAGAGGTGAAACTTCTAGTCTTTAGAGATCAACATCCCAATGAGTGTGCAAACTTCATCACTCTTATTATCCATTATGCTCTCTATAATGCGTTCCAGGGGGTAATTTTATTCTCAATCTGACCCTATGGGTACCCTTACTCGTCAATAAATATTCCATATAATATTTCAAGAGTGGTAATTACTAAGGTTAAGACAGATGTCATTTGGATTGACATATTACAATCAGTGAGAAAATGGCTCCAAAAACAAAAATCAATTAAACATGTAGTAAGTGCTCAAAACATTATGTACTTTCAAAAAAACGACACTAAAAATGATTCTCAGTGCTCAATATATGCCTTCTAGAAGTTTCAAAAATGAGGATTAGAAAGGGGTTTCTGATCAAGTGTCGCTATAATTGAGAATATGTTGAGTTGTTGAGTTATTGGATCATTAAGGATAGGACATAGTCATGACAATCACATTATTAAGTACAAAATCACATTAAATAAATATGTTGAAATCACACTAGATGTTAAGAACCTGAATAGATCTACCAATATAATCACCACAAAGAACACACAATAGATCCACAAAGCAAGATAGAAGAAACCACACTATATTATTACCAAACCCTTAAGGTAGGGCAACACCATACAATGGATCCTATTATGGAAGGGATCCTCTCATGTTCACTTGCCTCTTCGAGGGGGCATCCTCCTATTGAGCTACCGCTCCAAATACAATACTTCTCTTCATGTCTCATTACATTGCTTGAACCCCTTTATATAATGCTACCATCACCTAAGAACATTCTAGAGGAGGAATCTTCTAGAAATAGAACCTTCTAAGAAGTCCTCTTACATTTATTATATATAACTACCATAGTGGGTCTTATTTAATAATATAGTGGACCTAGTCCACCTTACATTGAATGACCTCCACTATTATCACTATGGGCCCTCTGGGCCCCCCCGCTACCTCTCTAGCTACCTTACATTCCATCCCCCTTATGAAAGTGTTGTCATCAACGCTTGATGTACAACCATATACTAGAGTCCCATGGATAATTGTGGACCGTAATGCTGAAGAAGACTGAAGAACCAAAGTCCAATGTAGAAAGGAAATCCACCATGTTGAAGTAGTCCAACCACCATTGTAAGCCTGGGTCCCATGTCCAAGTGCTCCTATGAACTCCCCGTAGAATATTTTGGAACCCAATAACCAACTCCAAATGATGCTCCAAAGACTGACACCTATCATGTGAATCCAAATAAGAAGATCCATCCACATAGTGGAAAATGGTTGTAGCAGAATCTGGAAGGAATAATACCACTGTAAAACATGCAGACTGAACGTTGGTAACCAGCTCTTAATGTGGGACATTGATGTTCTCTACAGAAGGTGGAGTAGAGTCATAAAATAAAATATGGAAGTGGTTGTCATCCCAGAAATGACAACTATCCATATACCAATCATCACAATCTGCCTCAAAATCATACCAAGCATATATTTCCTGATTATATTCATCCCTGAGGCCCTGCATAAGAAATATCTCCTGCA
>ML777422.1:750045-777034 GCA_009831015.1 Picea engelmannii
ACATTTATTATATCTAACTACCATAGTGGGCCTTATTTAATAATATAGTGGACCTAGTCCACCTTACATTGAATGACCTCCACTATTATCACTATGGGCCCTCTGGGCCCCCCCACTACCTCTCTAGCTACCTTACACTAGACTTAAAAGCACATTAAACCAAATTGAACTTAAACTAACCCCTAATGTCAAAACATTATAATAGTGATTACTAGAGTTATTCACAATTTGTGTTTAAGTTAATTGATTGGACTATACTAGTGGTTTTGATTCATCCTTCAAAACTGTGTATCATCCACTCTCACCAGGTTACCATGATAATGATGTATGTTGTAGTTACCAATTTGAAGCTTAATTGTTGTTAACCGTTATTTCCTTTGTGTCATATTCATTTCCAATCATTTTGTCATTATGGGTATATGCTCAAATTCAAATTTATGTCACTCGTAGTGTTTGTTGTTGACGGTTCAATCCTTGAACAACCTCATTGTTAAGTTGTTAGGCCATTGCTAGTCCATTGTTGAACATTTATAGCTATTGCTTATAAATAGTAGTGGTTGTTGCAGCGCTCGAATAATTCAATGCAGGTGACCCAAGCCATTATTGTTTTTTTTAGGCCTAACCAGAGTGTTTTCATTCGTCGATCGAAGTATTATGTAGTCATCCCATATGGATATACGTGATATATAACCTCAATGGTGTCAAGTGTCAAGGTTTGGGTGATCACAATGCATGCTTCAATTGATGGTGCAATTTATATGCTTGTGTTTCATGTTGTAATGCATTATGGACATGGTTTGATTTATTGCATTCAAATATTTGAATTGTTAGTAGTCGAATCAGTTCAGCACATTTATGGTTACAAAGATTATAAAGTAGTTCAATTTCATATGTAGTTGCATGTTCTCAATCATTTTTTCTTATAGGGGACAATTATAGCGATCGATAATTATAGTGATCAATTTAGACATATGGTAGCACTTGCACCCAAATTTCTCATGAGTGACATTATTATTTGAATTGTGTTGTTATACATGCTAAGCCAATATAATTTATCTGGCCCCTTCCCACAAACATTTGGTAATCACTATTGCATGAGATGCAAGGATGCACAACTGACACCAATCCACAAATCAGTGAACTATGAGGTTATGAGGTTGCCACTCGTCTCTTCCAAAACAATGTGAGCTACTTTGATTATTGATTCTCTTTCGAATTCTTGTTGAGAAAATGTGTTGTTTTAGTTTCATTTTAGGAAATCGTTGTAAACAAATCATATCATTTAATTTCAATTTTGGCGCATTACATGGTTTGTTCCCAAACACAATTTGAAACTATCTTAGTTTAGTTAGTTTATGTTTCCTGTTTGGGCCTATAAAAATCTAAAAGAGGCCTTTTGCAATGTAACTTTTAAGCACATGCAACTTTGCACTATTAATAAAAGACTACATTCATTGGTTTTTTTCCAAGCTCTGTGATTTCTTTCAGTGTTATAATTGTGAATTTGGGTTAATGGATGTGTTCAATGACAACCTAAGTTTATTTGTAAGTGTTGGAGTTTCTACAAGTTGTCATTTCCTAGTATTGTTTTTGTTAATTGAAATGATAGTAGCGGTGATTGTTTTAATAGAGGTTGACATTCATTTTGTTTAAATTGAATGATGATAATGTCTCAATTGGCATAAATTCATTTCTCCGCACTATTGTCATGAGTTCATTAGTTTGTGTGTTTCCCTTTAAGTGGTGCAATGCATCATTACGTCACTTAAGCTATAATTAATTACACATGGGATGCTTGGAAAGTCTACTATTGGTTGTTGTCGATACTATTTGAGTGACACAATGATAATGCAAGGCTTAAACATATGTAGGTTCTTCATTATTGCAAGTACAACTCGTGTTAAGTATGAAAGTGGTGGTTTCTAATTGTCTTATGTTATGTTATGTTTGAACGGTACATTTTTGGCCAATTACTATATGTTTGGGGATCAAGCCAAAGTATCCCAAAATTGCATTATAATTGAAATAAGATGTAAAAGTGTTGTTTTATTACTTGTTCACATTTGTGTTAACTTACATGGACCTAGGGGCCAAATGACAAACCCTGAAAAGGAGTTGTCCTACCCAGTGCAAGTCTAAGTTAAGGTTTGGCGAATGTGAGCTTACCTACATCCACTCACCTCCCTACCAAAACCCCATCCATCATTTGTTGTGTGTTAGTTTAATTTGCTTGATCAAGAAAATTAGACTTGCAGTTTCCCAAAACCCATACCCTTTTAGGACTCTAATTTTAATTACACTTTTTGTTTTTTTGTAATTTAGCTACTTGGTTGTATTAATTATTTTCTAGAAAAAATATACAATCAATGCATTATATGGCTAACATCCCAAGGAAGCTTGAAAACAATTATCAAAAAAATATTAGATTTGTTTAGGGATAAGTCTTCCCTATGAGGGTACATAATGGTACTAGAAATCAAACAGCGTATCAACTAGACTATGACTACTTATCGTTTAATTTCACCATTCTATGAAAATAACAGAGAACAAAACATAGGATTGGAACCTATAGTGGCCATTGTTAGTCCTAAATGTCAAAAAGAGTCCACATGAATGTAGATTGGAAACGTGGCTCCTTCCTAAGGAGCCCTCACTATCTCCTCTTCAATTCCGACAATTTATCATGTCTCCTCTTGGCTCCCTACCTCTGAGCCCCTAATGGTGCTAATTTGTGCTTCATATTTTTTATCCAACTAGTCCAGTTTGTTCAGTATTTCCTTGTGTTGAGTTCCCTTTTCCTCGACCACCTTTGGTATTAATGGCTTGGTATCCCAGTATGGCTCCACCACTTTCAAATACTTGGTCTCGCGACTCCTAAAGAACCATGTATTTGGAATCCATTCTAGAATTCACATCAATTTTCTCAATAGAGGTTTACCCCTTTTTTTCTCTACTTGAGTTCTTAATACAATATACCTCTTACTTGACATGACTTGCAAATCTACAATGGTACCTCTCTGTGGTTGCAATATCCTTAGCCCTTGCCCTTGACCTATGAGGTTCCTTCTCTTACCCCTTGCATTTCCTACACTTCCTAGACCTACCTCGTCTTACTCCTATAGCATAAACTTCCCCCATACCCCTACCACTCCTTCCTCCTTTCTTGCCACCCTTTCTATCCAATAACATAATCGTTAACCAAAACTTCTCAACCCCTAGTTATGAGGTCATCCCATTGAGTAAAAGCTCACCAAACAAAGAGAATGATCACTCGACAATGTAATAACCTCCAATACTTCCAACAAACATCTTAGCAAGTTCATTCTCGTGTTTGCTTCCAACCCATAATTTTCTCCATAAGTGAAATTACTTTGATATGAAATGAAAACCAGTGTTCAAGACAAGGGAGTCGAGCTATGATGGCTTGAGGCTTCCCCCCACAATCCCCCTATACCTTCCACACTATTATCTTGGGCATCAGTGTTGGAGTTACTTACACACACCTAGGATTTCTTTTTCCTAAGGTTTTTTCATGTTTATTAGTCATAATTAATCATTATCCAATCTCTTATATTTTAGGGGAGAATACTCTCTTTTAGTTGACACTTCAGTTTGACTAGTTGAGTTGAGTTTAGATGTTGCATTGGTTTTATCACCATGCAACATTGGGATCATCACCATGTTAATTCAACCTTGCTTTAGGATCATCACCAGACTGACGCCTTACCCTTGATTCCCTTAGTTAACTCCTCACTAATCTCTGTTCAGTTAGTTAACAGAAGACTAGTTAACTAGTTAACTCAACTAGGTGGCAGTTCACACACGTAATTGCCTAAGACTAGACTAGGTGGCAGTGCACTCCCGTAATTGCCTGAGAGACTATACTAGGTGGAAGTTCACTCCCGTAACTGTTGGTGTGTGTCCAGATCACTCTAGACCACCACTATGGTGCATTGGTTCTCCTCCAGTGCGCACTCATTGAGTTATACAGAGTATATCATGTGTAAATTATTCATTATTCACAATGGTTAATGAGAATTATTTCATTATTTCTCTCCTTCTTTTACTTTCTTCAATTCTCTCTACAAATGTGTGTATTATTTTTTAGCTATATCTATTCTTTGCAGGTTCAACACATTTGCATGGTATCAGAGCCGACGAACTACTAAGAAAAAGCTACACCAAAATATTTTGCAGGTACAAAAGATTGAAGACAACGAAAAGATGGATTTTCAAAAAGAATTAATTCTTACACCTTACAACTATTTTGCATGGAAGGAGAAAATATCCATACATCTTCAAACCAGAGGGTTGTGCAGGCTAACCTTGAATACATATACAGAACCGACATCGGCCATAGAAAAATCCAAGTACTTAAATCTCATGGATGAGGCACTTGGAACAATTTGCAGTCTTATTTCTCATGATCTCCTTTTTCATATATCTTCCTGTAAGACTCCCAATGAAGCCTGGACCACCTTGGAAGGGATCTTTGGAAAACAGGATGATTTGAGGGGGCACATGCTGGAGGTGGAGTTGCTCACATTGGATCCAAAAATCTTCTACAATATCCAAGATTTATTTACAAAATTCAAGGATTTACTGTCGCAACTCAAAGCTTGTGGGGTTGATAAATCGAAGGAGGAGAAACAAATGGTTCTCACCATTCTCTCCAATCTTGGTCCTGAATTATTTGTATTCGTATCCACATTCCATTATGTCATATTCGCCTCATGAGCCACATGGAATATGCCTTCTCTTGAGGATTTTATCAAAGCCCTGACACAAGAGCAAACCAAACTCATCAACATGGGAAAAATCAAAGGCCCAAAGGCGCATGCACTCAGTGTTCAAGATGGCAGCCAAAAGTATCAGAAATCTAAAGATAAAGATAAACGTAAAACTCATGCACATCCGAAGAAGGAAGGGTACACAAAACCCTTCACCGATGCCTCCGGATCCAAAGGGGAAAAGGGAAGAAAAGGGGAGAAATGCACGTATTGTCACAAAGGATTCCATTCATAATCCGCATGCATGCAAAAATAAATAGATATGATGTCTCAAATACTTCATCAAAACAACCTTAGAGTTCGCATCCCTGAGGGTGCCAAGAAAAAGAAAACAGAAGATTTGAATATGAAGAAAGGAAATTCTAGCCATGCCTTGATTTCCATCAACTCCTCTCTCGATGCTTGGATCATTGATTTAGGAGAATCACATCATATGGCTGCATCAAAAGCAGTGTATTCTTCGTTGGATGCATGAAAAGGTCCTCCTATTTTGATGGGGGACAACTCTTCTATTGAAGTCACCGGCAAAGGAAGGATTGAACTCACCAACGGAAGCTTCGATAACGTGCTACATTTTCCCAAACTTTCTGTCAACCTTCTCTCCGTGTAACAAATGACGAATTCTGGCACCGGAAAGAAATTCATATTCACACAAAATTCCATGGATATATAGGACATGCAAACCAACTCCAGGGTTGCTAACGGTGAGGTAAATCATCAGTCTAGATTGTATACATTTTCTGAATTCATTGAACCTGATTCTGCTTTACTGCTTACTCATGCTGATGAAAGTAGTAGAATATGGTATGAAAGGTTTGGACATTTGAATTTCAGATACATGCAACAACTTAGCAAGAAAAGATTGGTTGATGGTCTACCAGACATCCATTTCTCCAAGGGAGTGTGTGAGGGATGTGTTCTCTGGAAACACCCTCAAGAAAAATTCGACAAGGGAAAGTCTCAGAGAGCCTCCACACATTTAGATTTGATCCACATTGACCTTATGGGTCCTTTTCCGCATCCATCCATCAACAAAGCGAGGCTTGTTATCATTTTTTTTTATGATTTCTCATGTTTTACATGGATCTACTTTCTCAGGCAAAAATTTGAGGTCTTTCAACACCTCAAAGATTTCAAAGCCCTGGTTGAGACACATTCGGGAAAGAAGATCAAATTTCTCTAAACTGGTAACGGAGGAGAGTATGTAAATCATGATATCCATGATCTTTTCCATGAGGCGGGGATCTAGTTGCAGCATGACGCAGCACCCCCTACCTCAGCAGGTTCTGCGTGACCTCCCGGTCTTAGGATCGTTCCTTATCTTCCCCTTGATTCGAATTGACTCTTTGATTTCCCGTAGAAATCTCTAACACACACTCGTGTGCATCCACAGGTCCTTATGAGTTACGCCTATGGAAACAAACACTAAGCACCAACTCTCTCCCTCGTGATCGTTGATATGACCACGGCCTTCACCCGAAAGGGTACTTCGGGTTTCGCAACTTCGCAATCCCAAATGCGAGTCCTCCTGTCTCTTCAAACCCCGAACCTCGAAAAGGCTAACGGGTCTCTGACTCCTCCCTTTGACTTTCCTTGATGTGACCTCCAACTATGGATTGGGGCCCAAATACTTTGGTACCTCAGGATTTCGCTTATCGGCGTTTTGTGATGCAGTAACTCCTTTCGTCGACTTTTGAAACCGCGACAACCCCTTACCACAGATCAATGGCTCTGACATCCCCTACGATCTAACAGTCTTGGTTCTATCAGGACTTCGCGAATCGGGAGTTCACGACTCTCAACTCCGAGTTACAGCCTTCTCCACTTCCCGAATTCTGAAACACAAAAATTCACGTGTGAGATCAACAGTTCCTGTTGATCCGAATCCAATGACCACTATCCCTATTGATATTCTAACACCTAACAACTCTCAACCTTATCTCCCTTGTTGGTTAACTAGATCCAATGGCCCACAGTAGATCGGCACTTCCACTGGAAGCATTTCCACCGTCCTTTATGTTTTCAAAAATCCTTCGCCAAACACTCTGGCGTCAACCCTTCTGAACCTTCCCTCTTACAGGTGACCTCGACCTTCATCTCCCTTTGAACACTTCAAAGGTTCTATCCCTTCTAAGCTTGATTCTCCCGGAAATCCTAGACTCTAAGGAATTCCTACACACACACCTTGCGGCATTTGCAAATAGCCTCTAGTTATTTGACCCTTCGACTCTGTGCACTCCTTGCAACAGCAGTCCTTCAATCCTCCCCCCTAGATTGATAAAGTCTAAGACTTTAACACGCCTGCGCACACCTTGCACAGCTCTGTGCTATCCTGCACTTCTGCTAGTATGAGAACAATGGTATCGCTCCTGAACTTTCTGAGGTGAAACTCATAACTCCGTCAACGCACACCTTGCGGACGTTCGTTGTACTCCTTGCAGAAATTCTCAGGAAGAGAAACAATTGGAACTCGTCCTTCCCTTCTCTCAGATTTCATACCTTTAACATGAAATAACATGAAATCATACACACAAAGCAGCATTGAAACAAATGCATAAACAGAGAATGTAAGCAACTGTATACATACCATTCAACAGATGTAAACAGTAAGCATAATAACACCATAAAATTGAGTCAAATCTTTCATATATTAACTCAAGTGTTCATATACATGGGTTCTCCTCTGTGTTCTTACTCTCTACAGCTCTACAGCTTACTCAACTGATACAATGATACAAGCGAGGGTGTCTTTCTATCCGTTTTCCCTCCTACACTACAAGCTATCTAATCTAAAATAAAAGCCACAACAACTTTTCATAAATTACAAATAAATGCCTCCATATCCGACAGATGAGAACAACGCTCAAGATCTATTTACAATATCCAAAACATAAATGTAAATACGTCTCCTACTATTACATTAATGCCTCTTCATTTAAATTTAAAACATTTTCAAAATGTGCGTTGGTGCATATCCAGTTGTCTTTGTCTTTGCACTTGTTTTGTTGGCGTGCTTACGATGCTCCTGCATCATACTCCTCTGGCTAGAAAATTCATGAACTCCTGCTCATGATCTCCTGCAGCATCGGTCCATGTCTTTAGATATCTACTTCTCTCTCCCAAATGGCATCTTCAATCGGATGTCCTTTCCATTTGACCAAATATTCAAGGTATTTTTTCCTTCGGGTCTTCTTCCCAACTCTCTGATCAATAATCTTTTCCATCTGTAGCCTTTCAGCTACAGGCATCTGTTTAACCCATTGGACTTCCTTCTGATCCTCGGATCTCCCTGTTCCTATTTCATCAACTCTATAAGGGTACAGATATGCTATGTTGAATATGGGCAATATTCCTAACCCATCCAGTAATTCAATCTCATAAGCGTTTTCTTCAAACTTTCTTATGATCTTACACAGTCCAATTTTCTTCATCTTCAATTTATTATGTGTTCCTCTTGGGAACCTTTCTTTTATGAGATGCGCTAAAACCAAATCACCTACTTCAAACTGAATTTTTCTTCTGTGTTGATCTGCTCTGCGCTTATATTCCTTATTGGAATTTTGCAATCGCTCCTTAATCTTGTTGTGGAGTTCTTGCATTTCCGCTGCAATATCCTCTGCACCAGCACTTCTGAATTCACTCTTCTCTAAGTCCCTCAACTCAAATACTCCTCTCGGCTGCATTCCATACATTATCTGGAATGGGATTTTTCCTGTACTCCTATTTGGTGAATCATTATATGCAAATTCCGCTTGTGGCAGAATCCGATCCCACTGACTGTGATGTTCAGCCACCAAACTCCTTAATAAATCTCCCAAGCTTCGGTTTACTACCTCAGTCTGCCCATCCGTCTGTGGATGATATGCTGAGCTAAAATATAAATTAGTCCCCAGCTTCTTACATAACGTTCTCTAGAAATGACCAACAAATTTGGTATCCCTGTCTGATACAATACTCTTGGGTAAGCCGTGAAGTATAACAACTTATTTGAAAAACAGATTTGCAATGTGAGTTGCATCACTAGTTTTCTGACATGGTATGAAATGTGTCATTTTATAAAATCTATCAACTACCACAAAGATTGAATCACAGCCTCTTTGCGTCCTTGGCAGTCCTAACACAAAATCCATACTTACCGCATCCCATGGCCTCTCTGGTATTGGCAATGGTTGATACAACCCTGTATTTTGTCTTTTCCCCTTCGCATGCTGGTAAATCCTGCACCTATTCACGAACTTCTTGACATCTATCATCATCCCCGGCCAATAATATGAGCCATTCAATTGCGTGAATGTCTTGTCATGGCCAAAATTTCCAGCCAATCCTCCACTATGCTTTTCCTTCAAGAGGTTCTCTCTCATAGAGCATTTTGGTATACACAACTGGTTTCCCTTGAACAATAGTCCATCCTGGATCAAGTATTCATTCCATTAGCTTCTGTCTCTGAGAACTGGATTCTCACATGCATCATAATCTTCTTTGAAATCTGCATCATCCTTGTACATATCCTTGAGGTTATCGAAACCTAAGGTCTTCACTCTGAACTCCTGCAGAATCAAACACTTCATGCTCAAAGCATCAGCAACTTTGTTAGCAGTTCCAAAAATGTGTTTTATAATGAAAGTAAAATTATGCATGTATTCAACCCATTTTGCATGCTTCTGGTTCAGTTTTTCCTGTCGAGTTATGAATTGTAATGCATGGTTATCGCTATATAAGACAAACTCTTTCGGAACCAAGTAATGTCTCCATTTTTTCAACGCCTATACGACTGCATAAAATTCCTTGTCATATGTGGAATATTTCATCTTGGTCTCGTTCAGCTTCTCACTGAAGTATGCAATCGACATGTTGTCTTGACTTAAGACTGCTCCAATCGCAAACCCACTTGCGTCACATCTCACTTGAAATGTCTTGCTGAAATCTGGTAGAACCAGAACTGGTTGTTCAGTTATCTTATCTTTCAGCAATTTGAAACTTTTCTCTGCTTCTTTTGTCCAATGAAAAGATTTATGTCTTTTCTTGACTGTGTCCATCATCAGTGCACATATCCCACTGAAATTTCTAATGAACTTCCTGTAAAAACTAGCCAATCCATGGAAGCTTCGAACTTCAAAGATACTCTTTGGCGATGACCAATCCCTGATTGTTTTTATATTCTCAAGATCCATTTTTTATTCATTTGAAGAGATCACAAACCCCAAATAAATGAGTTATTTCTTCATGAAAGACGACTTCTTTAAATTTATCAGTAATTTATCTTGTTGTAACCTCCTCATTACTGCAGCTAAATGATCCAGATGTTCTCCTTCAGTCTTACTGAAGATCAGTATATCATCAAGATATACGATTACAAACCTTCCGATGAAATCTTTCAAGACTTCGTTCATAAACCTCATGAAAGTACTTGGCGCGTTTGTCAAACGAAATGGCATGACAATCCATTCATATAGTCATTCATTTGTCTTGAATGTTTTCTTCCATTCATCACCTTCCCTCATTCTCATCTGATGATATCCGCTTTTCGAATCAATCTTTGAAAAAAACTTTGCTCCACTCAAGCAATCCATCAAGTCATCCATCCTCGGTAAAGGAAATATGTACCTTATGGTGATTTTGTTTATGGCCCTCAAGTCTGTACACATTCTCCAGCCACCATCTTTCTTTGGACTTAATACTGTAGGCACAGCACATGAACTCAAGCTTTCTCTAACCAATCATTTGTCCATCAAATCCTGGACCTGTCTTTTGACTTCTTCATTTTCTTGCGACGTCAATCTGTACGCTGCCTTGTTTGGTAAACTTGATCCAGGTATAAGATCAATGTGATGACTTATGCTCATGATGGGTGGCAACGAACAAGGTAATTCGTCCACCACTATATCAGCAAATTCCTCCAGCAATTCCTGAATTTCTTCTGGTAGATCATCTATCTTGGTACTGGTTAAGATGACTCTAGGTTTTCTTACCACCACAAATTGCATGTCTTCTTCTTTCTTGACTTCCTCAAGAAGCTCCTTCCCTCTTATGAGAAGTATAGTATTGTTCACCTCTGGTTTTGCCTCCTTGTCTTTAATTGGCAACAACATATGCGTTCTACCATTCTTTTCCAAGGTGTATGTGTTCTTTCTCTCATCATGAACAACATTTCTGTCATATTGCCACGGTCTCCCCAACAAAAGGTGGCAGACATCCATGGGAATAACATCACACAGGATCTCATCATTATATCCCCCTATCTTAAATTCAACTAGACATTGTTTAGTGACAGTTACCTGATGTCCCTTTTGCAACCACGAAACCTTGTATAGGCTTGGATGTGCAACTGTCTCCAATTCCAGCTTCTCCACCATTTCTGTGGATACTAGATTATATGTGTTTCCACTGCCCACTATTACCTTGCATACCCTATCCTTGGTCTTGCAAGCAGTTTGAAACAAATTGTTCCTCTGGACTGGATTTTCTATCTCCTTCTCTGGCTTTAAGAGAATTTTCCGCATCATTAAGGATCTTCCGCCTTATGCATCTTTTGCCTCAACATTTCTCCCTTGCGCTTCAAAAATGTGAGCTTCGCCTCCATCCCTTTTTCTGTTGGGACATTCAAAAGATTTATGTATGATCTTTCCACAGACAAAACATTTTATCTCACCCCCTTTGCCTCTTCCTCTTCCTCTTGCTCGCGGAAAAGTATTTCTATCGGCATATTGTCCTCACTGTGAACTTCCTCCTCTTTCAGGGTGAGTATGAGGTTTCTTTTCTTCCTCCTTCGGCTTCTGAGTCCTATCCTGGGCAATTGCTTTACCTCTACTCTGACTTCGACCTCGGCCTCTTTGACCTTGCTTTCGGGCCAATTTTTCTTCAGCGTTCAGGGCCATTTGATAAGCATCTTCTACATTCCTTATCGTCATCATGCTCATCATCCTGAATGTCATAACTCAGACCACTCATATATCTAGCGACCTTTTCATCATCACTTTCACGATGACCAACTCTGATGTTGAGCCTGTAAAATCCCTCAGTGTATTCTTTCACTGTCATCCCTTTCTATCTCAAGTTATACATTCTTTGAAATAGATTGATCTGGTAGTCTCTGGGTATAAACTTAGCTTTCATTTTTGCAACCATCTTATCTCAACTTTTGATTCTTTGTTTGCCTTTGCAATGCCTGTCAGCCTGCAGTTCATCCCACCACAAAGTTGCATGCCCTTTAAGTCTAGTGACAGAATGTTTAACTTTCTTATCTTCCTCGACATACTCATAGTCGAAGTATTTGTCCAACACTCTAAACCAATCTAGTAGCAATTCAACGTCTAAGTTGCCTTCATAAATCGGAATGTCCATCTTTGCTCTGGCTCCGATTCTTGCAACAGCTCTGAATAGACGTTCTTTTGCAGCATCTTTGGCTGCGACTTCTTCTTCAGCTCCAGCCTCATTTTTCGCTTTCGGCTTTGCTGACATCTCCAGCATCGACTGCCCGTCTCTATGTTGTTTCCATAGCATCCAATCGAACATGGAGTTATCTCATCTCCCCTTCCACGGCTGGATCGGGAATTGGTCTTTCTCTCCTTCTTGACGACATTGTTCAAATCTGTTCCCCGCAGAAAACAAAAAGAAAATTGTAGGCTAGGCTCTGATACCACTCTGACGCAGCACCCCTACCTCAACAAGTTCTGCATGACCTCCCAGTCTTAGGATCGTTCCTTATCTTCCCCTTGAGTCGAATTGACTCTTTGATTTCCCGTAGAAATATCTAACACACACTGGTGTGCATCCACAGGTCCTTATGAGTTACGCCAGTGAAAACAAGCACTAAGCGCCAATTCTCTCCCTTGTGATCGTTGATATGACCACAACCTTCACCCGAAAGGGTACTTCGGGTTTCGCAACTTCGCAATCCCAGATGCGAGTCCTCCTGTCTCTTCAAACCATGGACCCCGAAAAGGCTAACGGGTCTCTGACTCCTCCCTTTGACTTTCCCTGATGTGACCTCCAACTATGGACTAGAGCCCAAACACTTCGGTACCTCAGGATTTCGCTTGTCGGCGTTTTGCGATGCAGTAACTCCTTTCGCCGAATTTCGAAACTGTGACAACCCCTTACCACAGATCAACGGCTCTGAGCTCCCCTACGGTCTGGCGGTCCTGGTTCTATCGAGACTTCGAGAATCGGGAGTTCACGACTCTCGACTCCGAGTCACATCCTTCGCCACTTCTCGAATTCCGAAACACGAAATTCGCGCGCGATATCAACGGTTCCTGTTGATCCAAATCCAATGGCCACTATCCCTCTTGAGCTTATAACACCTAACAACTCTCGACCTTATCTCCCTTGCTGGTTAACTAGATCCAATGGCCCACAGTAGATCGGCACTTCCCTTGGAAGCGTTTCCACCGTCCTTTATGTTTTCAAAACTCCTTCGCCAAACACTCTGGCGTCAACCCTTCTGAACTTTCCCTCTTATAGGGGACCTTGACCTTCGTCTCCCTTTGAACACTTCAAAGGTTCTATCCCTTCTGAGCTTGATTCTCCCAAAAATCCTAGACTCTAAGGAATTCCTGCGCGCACACCTTGCGGCATTTGCAAATAGCCTCTAGTTATTTGACCCTTTGACTCTGTACACTCCTTGCAACAGCAGTCCTTCAATCCTCCTCCCTAGATTGATAAAGTATAAGATTTTAACACGCCTGCACACACCTTGCACAGCTCTGTGCTATCCTACACTTCTGCTAGTATGAGAACAACGGCATCCCTCCTGAACTTTCTGAGGTAAAACTCAGAACTCCGTCAACGCACACCTTGTGGACGTTCACTGCACTCCTTGTAGGAATTATCAGGAAGAGAAACAATTGGAACTCATCCTTCCTGTTGGAACAAATATTGAAATTTTGGCTTTCGATAGCTTAGAAAGAAAAAAATTATAGTGTTTAGCTACCGAAAGTGCAGACTTTCGGTAGCTTAAATCTCAGGTTTCATATGCCCTTAGTTGTCGAAAGTGTATCGGTCGAGACCAAGCATTCAAGCATCACGCATCAAGCCACATGGAGGAATAGCTCACGAGGAGGCACGAAAAAAATGCAATAAACGGAAATAAAATCACTATATTAAGGTTTCACACAAATGCCACGTCACCATTTCGGGGTTTCGGCCATCGGAGGTTCGACCAACGTAAAAAGTTTAACCATTGTGGCGCTCCAAAATTGCACTGCTAACTATCGAAAGCCAGGACTTTTGGTGGCTAAGAGACCCCTGTTTTCGGCCTGTTAATTGCCGAATCGTAGATTTGTTTTTAGTGGATAAACTGCCTCAGCAAAAAATCAGTTTTCTCAGCCGTGGAGGGGTCGTTTTGCGCACTCAAATGGTCGATTGACATCTACATATCCTAAGTTTTCCATTGGTGCATTCATATTTTCATTTGGAGCTTGGGAAGGCAGTCAAAAGTCCCCCGAAAGATGAGGTTCATTTTCAGAAATGTGGTGGTTTTTACTATGCTAAGTCATCATTTTCAAATGATGATTCTGAGCGACTCGGATATCATTTTGAGAAATGGTCAGAGGTTTTTGTGACTAACACACCAGAGATCAATAACCTCCCTCAGTTTTCCTACAGGTGTCACAGATTGGGAGAATCAAATCCATCTCCGAGCCCTAATTTTCGGATCTCAGAATTTCCCCGTTTGACACATGTTTTTGAAAGGCAGATCTGGGGAAAATGGAAACAGATCTCAGGAAACCGAGAGAGGTTTTTGGTCAGAAAAAACAGATGAAAAAAAATATCTTTCATTTTATACACAGTGGTCACGATTTGAGAGATACAGAACCATAACCGCAGCCCCAATTTTCAGCAGTTTGGCCCATTTTCTATTGCAAAAAGTTTATGAATTTGATGGTAACTGTTGTTATCTTTTGGGAGGATTTCGACCTCAATACCTACATGAAATACCTATTCATTTCTAGAGGGATTTCTTTTGGAATACGAATCATTTTTCAGTTATTCGAAAGGGGGCAGAAGACATAATATTGTATCTTCTTGAAGAAAAAGAGGGGGGAACAGTCGGAGAGCCTTTTGGAGGCTAGGTTTGTAATGCATTCATTTTCAACAAATATAGAAAAGAATGCCAAGAGATTCTACACCTTGTCACTGTCTAATTTTGTCGTCTTCTTATGTTATTGTTTTTTAAGTTTTCATCACTTCTCTTTCTTCCTTCCATTCATTAATTCAACTTGTAATGGTTACAATTCAGTGATATTTCTGATGTAGTTAATTTAAAGCATTCCTTAAAGTGCAGTTTTTCCTCTGTTTTGTCGTGAGTAGAACAAGACCTACATCTTAATTGTTTTTCATTATTTACAAGTTTTATTTGTTCATAGCTTTTCCTCTGTCTTGCTATGAGTAAGACAAGACCTGTGTTCAGATATTTGAAGTTTGGTGTTATTTCTACCATTGAAATAAAGATTAGAATTATCAGAATTAGATACCTAACTCTTTGTTTCAGTCTTCTTCATCTCCTATCCTCTATCCATCTTCTTTATTAAATCAATTAGACAAACGATGGCATGCCTCTTCGTTTCTGATCTATAAATGAGTGAAGGGCCTGTTTCAGACCTAGTTCTAGAAGCCTCTTATGACTGATCAATCAACAAATTTTATTTCATATAAAATGTGCTAAGGCTTGGCTCTATTACAGCCTAGAGTCAACTCTTGCGACAACACTTCCCTTCTCTCAGATTTCATACCTTTAACATGAAATCATACACACAAAGCAACATTGAAACAAATGCATAAACAGAGAATGTAAGTAATTGTATACATACCATTCAACAGATGTAAACAGTAAGCATAATAACACCATAAAATTGAGTCAAAGCTTTCATATATTAACTCAAGTGTTCATGTACATGGGTTATCCTTTGTGTTCTTACTCTCTACAACTCTACAGCTTATTCAACTGATACAATGATACAAGTGAGGGTGTCTTTCTATCTGTTTTCCCTTCTACACTACAAGCTATCTAATCTGAAATAAAAGCCACAACAACTTTTCATAAATTACAAATAAATGCCTCCATATCCGACAGATGAGAGCAACGCTCAAGATCTGTTTACAATCTCCAAAACATAAATGTAAATACATCTCTTACTATTACATTAATGCCTCTTCATTTAAATTTAAAACATTTTCAAAATGTGCACTGGTGCATATCCAGTTGTCTTTGTCTTTGCTCTTGTTTTGTTGGCATGCTTACGATGCTCCTGCATCACAGCACACAGTTCCCTATACTCCACAACAAAATGGAGTTGTCGAGCAAAAAAACATATCTCTAAAGGAGATGGCATCTTGCATGTTGCATGCAAAGTCTCTACCACAAAGACTATGGGCCGAAGCACTTAATTGTGCAACATACATCCAAAACATGTCTCCCCATAGATATGTCAAGGATAAGACCCCCTTATGAAGATTGGAGCGGCCTCAAACCGGAAGTGACCCAATTTCGCATTTTCAGTTCACGTGCATGGGCTTGGATTCCCTCTGAAAAGAGGAAGGCACTTGATCCACAGAGAACTGAGTGAATTTTTGTTGGATACCCCGATGGTGTGAAGGGATATAGGCTTATTGATCTTTCCTCAGACCAGCTCATCATTGAGCGTAGTGTCCAATTCGAGGAAAGTGTCTCGCATGCATCTCAGCAGCCGCATGCCGACACCTTCAGTCTTCCACCTGTCCGAGATGATGAGCATGCACATGTCGACTCTTCAGACGAGAGTTCTGATTCAGAGGACTCAAATGATTCATATTCAGAGTCGGTACAGTCAAGAGTCAAAGCATCCAAATGCAGTTGCAGAGCCAGAGCAGAGGCCCAAGTGGGCACAGACTACTCTTCAGGATGCAGGGGATCTCGTTGGTGATCCAGCCGACACTAGGAGGACTCGATCTGATTTCGAAGAGCCTCCTATTGCACTCACTGCCACTGAACCATTTCCCTCTAGGCATATTTTTTTGGTTCAGTCTTCAGATCCACAGTCTTATGGCGAGGCTGCTGGAAATCCCTTTTGGAAATCCGCCATGCGGGAGGAGTACAACTCCCTCCTCAAGAACCAGACTTGGGATCTGGTTCCCCTTCCTTCTAGGAGGAAACTTGTCAGATGCAGATGGTTCTATAGGACCAAGAGCACAGCAGATGGACAGATTAGCAAATACAAAGCCAAGCTTTTCACCAAAGGCTTTTAGCAGGTTCATGGTATTGACTATGATGAGACCTTCGCTCCTGTAGCGAAGATGGATTCCATACGATTGACACTTTCCATTGCGATAGCCAAAGGATGGGAAGTCCATCAGATGGACGTGAAGAATGCACTTCTTCACGGCAATCTCTATGAGGAGATCTATATGGACAGCCCTAGGGATTTATGCAGGACTCATCTTTGGTCTGTCGACTGAAGAAGTCCCTTAATGGCCTCAAGCAGGCTCTGAGGGCATGGTATGCCAAGATGGACTCCTACCTGTTGTCACAGAACTTTATACGTTGTAAATCGGACCCAAATGTTTACATGCTTAGGACGGTTGATTCACTTCTACTCTTAGTTCTGTACATTGATGATTTGTTGATCATTGGTTGCTCGACTTCAGTGATTGTTGCAGTCAAGAGGATTCTACATGACAGGTTTTTTATGACGGACATGGGCCCGCTACACTTCTTCCTTGGACTCGAGATCAGTGAGGATGCATCAAGCATCAAACTGTCTCAGGCCAAGTATGCATGAGATCTCCTTGAGAGATTTCACATGACAAACTGCAAGTCTACTCCGACTCCTTTCCTATCAGGGGTCAAAATTGAGGATGGTGGGAAGACTCCACTGGTTGACAGCACATTGTACAGATAGCTAGTGGGGAGCTTGTTGTATCACACACACTCCAAACCAGAACTCTCATATGCAGTTGGCGCAGTTTCTAAGTTCATGCAGGAGTCGCATGAGCTACATTGGAAAGCTGCAAAGTGTATCATTTGATACGTACAGGGCACCATCACCTTTGGGATTCATTATGCAGCAGACTCTACATTAGATCTCATCAAGTTTACTGATTTCGACTGGGCTGGCGATAGAACTGATCGCAAGTCCACATCTAGTTACTCACTTAGTCTTGGTTCCGGGCCTATCTGTTGGTCGAGCAAGAAGAAAGTTTCCATTGCTCTATCTTCAGCCGAGACAGAGTACAGAGGGGTAGTTAACATAACCATTCGGGCTATGTGGCTACAACATTTTCTCACTAAGTTGGGCATTCAGTTTCATCGGCCAATCGTCATCTGGTGTGACAACCAGAGCACTCTGAAGTTCTACAGAGATTCAGTTCAGAGGCAGCGAACGAAGCACATCGAGATCCACATGCACTACATCCAGGACTTAGTACACGAAGGGATCATCGACTTATAGTTTTGTCCTTCAGCAGAACAGACGGCATACATCTTCACCAAGACCTTCACTGAGCAGAAGTTTCATTCTCTACGAAGTCGTCTTGGAGTGAAGGACACAATTGCCTAGCAACTATAATTCTTCTTTTTACATACATTGTACCTTGAGGGGGGGTTCCCATGAGGTTTTCCCTCTTTCCTCACTTTATTTTTAGTGTATCTTTTGTATTTGGGTACCTAACATGGCCTCATTACCGGGACCCATTCTTTATTTTCACGATAGTGATGTTCAGGGGGGGTGTTGGAGTTACTTCACACACACCTAGGATTTCTTTTTCTTAAGGTTTTTCCTTGTTTATTAGTCATAATTAGTCATTATCCAGTCTCCTATATTTTAGGGGAGAATATTCCAACTGGAGAATATTATCTTTCAGTTGACACTTCAGTTTGACTAGTTGAGTTGAGTTTAGATGTTGCATTGGTTTTATCACCATGCAACATTGAGATCATCACCATGATAATTCGACTTTGCCTTGGGATCATCACCAGACTGACGCATTACCCTTGAGTCCCTGAGTTAACTCCTCACTACTCTATGTTCAGTAAATTAACTTAAGACTAGTTGACTAGTTAACTCAACTAGGTGACAGTTCACTCTCGTAACTACCTGAGAGACTAGACTAGGTGGTAGTTCACTCCCGTAACTGCTGGTGTGTGTCCAGATCACTCTAGACCACCACTATGGCGCATTGGTTCTCCTCCAATGCGCACTCATTGAGTTATACAGAGCATATCATGTGTAAATTATTCATTATTCACAATGGTTAATGAGAATTCTTTCATTCTTTCTCCAACTCTCTATGCAAATGTGTGTATTCTTGTTTAGCTAAATCTATTTTATGCATGTTCAACACATTTACAATCATCCACTAACACTTGTTCTTTAGGAGGACACAAGGTCACTCTCCTTCTTATATCTGTAATACCCTATGTTGGGCAAACTATGTTTTTTTATGATTTATTATAATTTCAAAAATTTTATTCTAATTAATGTATATTCTATTATAGTTTCTTATATCAAACCAACTATATCCACTTAATCTTGGTTTATTAAGCACAAAGGAATCAACTTGGTGCTTCAAGATCGAAGCTAAGATGGATCCTTTTATTTATTTTATTACTATATGTTTAAGTGTTATAATGGCTTTCCTCAACTTAGTGCTTTAAGATCGAGGTTCAGATGGATCGAGGTTTATTTTATTATTATATTTTTAAGTGCTATAATGGGTTTTCTCTATATGCTTTTTTTATTATTATGGTCTTTGGTAGAAATAGTCAATTTGATAATTTCCCATGTCTAGACGTGGCATTTTAAAAAAAAAGAAATTAAAAAAAAAAAAAATATATATATATATATATATATATATATATATATATTATAACTACAGATATGCCTGTGTGTGTACAATGTTTAATGGCAATGTGTAATGGACTCACTTGTGTGACAGCTGAAAGTCTTTAATTGCCTCGGTCCTCACCCTGTTCGACGGCGGATTGCATAAAACATGCTATTAAAGATTGTTTTTGTATGTTTGCTATCAGGTCCTTCTCCCGGTTCTTTCAATGTCACATGTTCGAGTCAGATCCCCTGCACGATCAAGTTCTGCATTTAGGAGGAGGTCATCACGATTATTATCTTTTGTTCGAAGAGGGAGGAGGTCATCACGGTCATTATCTCTTGTTCGAGCAAGTAGGAGGAGGTTGTCACACGTTCATAAGCTTTTGATGTTATCAATACTATATATGTCTCTAACCTAATAACATAGTGGAGTAATTTTAAAAAATTGAATACAATGCTTTGAATTTTATTATTATTATGTTGTTAATGAAGCTTTTATAATATATGAATATATTTGTATTAAATGATTTTTTTAAATTAAAAATTGATTTTCAAATTTTTAAAATTAAAATTTTTTAAGCTATAATTGTTGTTTAGTATTGAGTTGAAAATTTTTATGAGATTTGAAATTTATTTATCATAAAAAATATATATATACTGAATTTTTATTATTTAAACATAAATATATTTAAAACTTATATTATGCATTATTTAATGTCATATTAAATACAACATATTAAAGAAGATGCAAAATCGATTAAATTGGTAATACTTTGTGGTGATTCAATTATACACTCGTGTGTTAATGATTCTCAATTAGATCTATAATTGAGAAGAACTTATTTCCTCTCCCAATGACTTTGAAATGGGTTTGGTTCATATTTAATTGTCGCTAGACATATTATATTGTGTAAAAGAACAATGCAATCCTTCAAGGGGCCTAGATTTATTCATGTCAAATGAACAACCAATGGAGTTACTCACCATCTAGCCAACTAGGCACCTTCAAGGGTTCTAGATTTATTCATGTCAAATGAACAACCAATGGAGTCACTCACTATCTAGCCAACTAGGCACTAAGTGTTGGACTTGACTAAACTCCCCACCCCATTGATTTAAAGTGATGGATGGATAGTAAAACCCAAGTAACTTGGTAACCCCCCTCCTCTTATCATTAATGGTACAACCCATATCTAGCATTTATGGGACACCAAATTCTAAAGGAGTGTTAAGCATGCAATATTTCATCGTCTACATCTTTCAAAAGGTATGAAGCTAGATTATCCGATGATCTTCCCTTGCCATTAGTTTCCATTTATGGCGGTTTAGCTCTTTAAGCTAGTGAGTGACGATGGCATCACCTTGAATTCAACATCTTATACCAATTTTTGTAGGTTGGGATCTAGTGTAAACATGCAAGCACGCATAGAAGAGGGGTCTTAAAACTCGAGTGTCATTTTCAATACAAATTCAATGAGAGCATCCCTTCAGAACGAGAAAGTGATTCACATATTTCATGGCTCATCAAGTCATCCTACAAGTTCTTATAAACGAGAGGCCGCAAACCCCAAAGAATTATTACATAACAGTGATGAAGAAGTACTTAGCACTTTGTGAATTCCAACAAAGGTTCAAAGACAATGATGACAAAATTCTATTGGGCAAAAAAAGTTGGAAGACAAAACAACGGCCTTGTTAGAAAACTTAATTGCTCCCTACAAAGTTTCTCATAAGGAGCGACAAGAAGATGAGGATTTTAAGTGAAAAACTCAATATTGACTTGAATATATGGGTGATTTCAGGGCTTAATTCTAGGTCTTGTATTTATGGAGAAAGAGCTAGTCCCAAAAAGCACAAAGAAACACCCCGCTAGTTCATGAATTGCCACAAGGGCCTCCAACTCTAGCAAGAGAATTGAAGATATGATCTTTTGGTTTGTTGTTAATTTCTTATATGGTTACTTTCTATACATTATTATTGGTTTGGAAATTCAAAATTTTATACATTATTATTGGTTTGGAAATTCAAAATTTTTGGTCTGTATTTTTCCCTAAGATGGTTTGGTTTGGTTATTATATATATATATATATATATATATATATATATATAACAATTATTTTGATTTTGTCTAGCTTTATTTTTGGCTAAAATGGTTTGGTTTGTTTTTGGAGTTTTTGGAGCGCTAAGCTCCTTTGTGATGTATTTATAGATGTATTTGTATTTAGAGATGGGAATATATATATATATATATATATATATATATATATATATATATATATATATAACAATTATTTTGGTTTAGTGTCTAGCTTTGTTTTTGGCTAAGATGGTTTGGTTTGTTTTTGGAGCGCCAAGCCCCTTTGTGATGCACATTAGTCCGATGGGCTAGCTCGAGTGGTGTTGTGAGCTTCATGTAGAAAGTCTCAAGGATGATCCCTTGAGCTAATTGTTTATGTTGTGTACCTCACTCGATGTACCTACCAGGTCCGGCATCATAATCAACACCAATGATTTTACACTTAATATCATCCATGAAATGCAAGTAAAGCATCATAATCAACACCAATGAGTTTACACTCGATACCATCCATGAAATGCAAGGAAGTACTCAAAGGTTTCCTCGTTTTGTGTGTGTCAATTGGGTTTAGCTCAAGTGGTTAGGAGGAATGATTATTATCCTCCCCACCCGGATTTAATTCCGGTGACATGTTGAGCTCACAACAAGTATATTGTTGTAGTGTTGTTGATTGGCCTTGTACCCTGAAGATTCTAGGGTTTACCCTAGGTACCATCCTCGAAATGAGGAGTCCTCGTCCTTGAAATGAGGAGAAATATTCGAAGATTTTCCTCGAGCTTTGTAACTTGGAATATATATATATATAGCCCCAAATTCTTGAAATGAACAGAAATATTCTAAAATTTTCCTTGAGCTTTGTAACTTGGAGAATATATATATAAATATATAAACACCGGAGTCTTAAAATTCTTCCCCACAAATCATCATGACAAACAATACTTTGAAACCGCATGAAGCACAAAATAAAATTGTGATATAAACTTTATACAACTCTATAAGCGCTCAAAGCATGTGTGCGAGTAATTAACATCCCAGTCTAAGCACACAGGACGAGATATGACGGCTATAGCTTCATGCTGGTACAAGCATCAATAAGGGCTTCCATGTCAAAAACTGTAATTCACTCGATGGGATTTTTAGTCAACTAATCATTTTACTTGGATCAAACAAAGCTTAGGCAAGTAGGATCTTGAATTGAAATGTAAAAGTTAAAGAGATATTAGCTTATATGTACATTCCACCCTATAAAGGTTTAAACATGACAACTCTGATGTAAAACAGTCAAAAAAAAAAAAAGTTAGGGATGTAGAGTACTACAATGGCAACAAGGTATTGTGATTTACTATACTCACAAAGATGACGAACATTTCAATAATGAACAATGCACTTCTCTCATCCATTTAGTATTATGATGACCAACATTTAAAAAATGAAACCATGTACTTTTCTCATCCATTTAGTATTATGTTCCCAATAGCAACAGATTCCCCAATGAAGAATGGCAAACTTTGACTTATGGAGAACCAATGAGTTATTTTTGTTCTTCCAAAAAAATCACAGTTTTTGCCATAATATAACCTCACTACTTTAAAACAGAAACCACCCCTTTTTTTTGTCAAGTGGGATCAAAACTCTCAAGACATGTCACTTTGGGTATTTTTGGTAGCCTATACATTGATTCACAAAGCACTGAACCTAGGCCAGTGGTGGACTCCAACCGACCCACTCCTAGACGACATAGCCCAGCGGACCATTTTATGATTTCATTATTACAAAGACAAATATGAGATAGTGTTACCATGGCCACACATTTAAACTTTTGTATGTTTAGACAACACAAATCAAATGACCATATTAACCTCAACGGTAGTAAGGAGCATTTACAACATAGGTAGATGCATCACATAACATTAATAAATTAAATTTGAAAAAAAAAAAATGAAGTCCTTAAAAATTAAAAAAATAGGACCTTAATAATAAAATGTTTAAAAAAACTGCAATAATCATAAAACTCTATAATAAAATAAGCCAACATAGATCTGTCTTAACCATAGATCTTTTAAGCATCGAGATAATTATGTTTCTATTTCTTTTGATCTTTCTACGTGTTTATTAGATTGAAGGTTAAGATGGATCTATTACTCAGTGATTAAGCAGTTAAAAATGAAAAGTGAGACACGTGTATGTAACAGATATCAACGAGACACGTCTATATCACAGATATCATATTTTTTTCAAAGAGATAATAACTTTTGTTATTGTTCAGTTGCTAATTAAGTTTATCTTGGGTGGTTGGGAGGAACGATTGTTATCCTCCCCACCCAGTTTCAATTCATGCAAGTGACATATTGAGCTCTTAACAAGTATATTATTGTATTGGTTTTTTAAGCCCTATTGTTGATCGACCTTGTACCCTAAAGATTCTAGTATTTACCCTAGATACCATCCTTGAAATGAGGATAAATACAAACTTTGTAACCTGGAGGGGAAAAATATTTATTATTGTTCAGCTGCTATGTTAAATGTTGTTCCATTCCATATCATCCAGGATGATATAAAGACAAACATGAGATATCGTTTCCATGAACAAACACATTTGAACTTCTATATGGTTGACTTTTATTTATTATAATACACATTTTATAATTGATTTTCTGCCTCAACATGAACCAGGAAAATGAAAAATACAACACAATTATTGGTAAACACCTAAACAAACCTATTGTAAATCGAGAAACTAAACTTATCAGTTGGGAATGTAGAATACAAATATTCGTCGTAAGCACCCAGACAAACCTAATGTAAATAAAGAAACTAAACTGATCAGTTAGGGATGTAGAATACATTTGGCAACACGATTGAAATTTACTACTCATATGAGCATGACCAACATTTTATAGAATCATGTAATCTCTCATGTATTTAATAATTTGTTAACTGACGCATTGGATTTATCATGAAACACGGAAAACATTGTTTTTTTAGAGATTCCATTCTGGACAAGAATAAAAACCTAGCTCTTTTTGTTCTTATAAAATGTTTTATGCTTTTGACATATAGACAAATAGGTCGACACTTATTCTCAGGCCATCACTTCCATGGCCAAACTTCATTGAACTTGTATTGTATGTTTGGTTTTTATTTAATCTAAACAGCATTTGACGTACTTCAAAAACTATTTTGTATTTGATTTTGTACCCCGCACATACGAGGAAAATGAATCATATGACAAAATTATTGGTAGGCAACATATATCCATCGGGCTTCATAATCCCCTTCTAAACCAAAAACAAGAAAAACAATGTGCAGATAATAGAATAATCATGGAGCAATATTAAAACAGAAGATTATACTCAAAGTCCATGAAGCACATATATCAGCGTTACCCAGTGATAACTAAAGAAGCATACAAGACTAAACATCTAATAAAAAGAAAGGGCAAAACCAAACATTTTGATCATTCTTCTACATGATATGACAAGAAAGAGTAAAACCAACCATCTCATTGCCCTTCTACAAATGAGTAAAAACCAAAGAAATATATAAGACGAAACATCCAATAACAAGAAAGGGCAAAATCAAACAATTCAATCATCATTCTACATGATATGACGAGAAAGAGTAAAAACAACCACCCTTCTATAAGATAGCACAAGTTTGTTCTTTTGATCACGGGAGATGATGTAAGAAACATTATTATATAGGTTGCATCGTCACTTACAGTAAGACTTTTAGGAAACTAAAACATACATGGTTTAAATCCTTTTACGACATTAAATATGCCGGACTAAGAGGTAATTATTATTTACATAACAAGACTGTGCAAAGGCAGAAGCAAGGAAATGGGGCAACATGTCTAAAGTTGAATCAATCAAAGTATTCTATAACAACCAAACAAGCATTGGAGGAACCAGTAAGATTGTTTTGAATCGCAATTACTATTGCAAGTTTTTACATGATATCATCAGTGTGCTGTTGTCAGTAATTTAATGCACCACACCATTTACAGTAGATGTACTGCAACTACTAAATGGCAGTAACGCACAATATTCAATTAAACAGAATGCTAATAATTAGAGTCTATGGATGTCATATTAATACTAACCTTCTATCTAGATATTAATAAGCACATAGCTTCAAGAAACTAACAGCACATCATTCCATCACCTAATCTGATGTAGAAATCTCAATTGCTCTATTTTACAGAACTGGTGTTATCCCAACAAAGCAGTGATGAAGGGGAAAAAGGGCACTACAAACATCTTGAATAGTTGGAACAAAAAACTCAACCTCATCCAAATAACCGTCAAACCATATTACTTACAAAGCACCTCTTAAGATGTTCTCAAAGGTGGAGAGACTAATATAACTCCATCACCTCGAACAAACAAATATGGGACAACGCGCTTCGAAGTCTGAAACAACAAAAGAAGAAAAGGCCATCATGAGCATCTCCCCATAAACCAACCAATAATTATCACAGCAAACACAATTTAATTAGCGACACTGGCATCAAATTAAACATTTATCTTCCAGGATCTTTTGCCTTTTAGTAGTCAAACTTAACTGAAGCAACTCTAGAGCAATGCTGAAGGTAGACATGGAACATCTATTTACAATCTATGAAGCCTCTCAGTCGGCCTACCATGTAATTGGCAGCAATGTTTAATTATCTGATGCAGAGAACAATATCTCATGAATCTGACAAAATATGTCTTTATTCTCATTTACAATACTACTCTCCTCTTGATGGAAAGGAAGTAATGAGGCAGATCCTGGATGATCCCTACCTGACAAGTAAAACAATTGCACTTAAACCACCATCTCTCCAAGGAGCAGAGAAGCCTTGCCTTACCTCATTGTAGAGTGGGCGCAGCAATACAATAAAACCTTCCTCGATTTTGAACTCGGAAGAATAAAGTATGAAAATACATTGATCTATAGGAATGTCACTATCTGCCTCCCTAGCTGACGTGAGTGACCAAGAAGAACAACACAAAAGACTTGTGACCAATGTCTCTGAACATACCAAAATAATGAGACCTTCATCTAGTGATAAGAAAATGTTCAGCATAGAAAGCAAGTTCGGCACTATGTATCACAGGCATATCTGTCCAAGTGATATGGATGTACTTATGAACAATGTTTTAAAAACCGAAACCGATACCGGAACCAGTCGAGGGTCCAACCTGAACCGGAACCGGAACCGGTAATAAACCGGTCGAACCGGTTTCAATGAACCAGTTTTTTAAAAAATACATAAAATATTTAAATTTTAACGAAAAAAATATATTTTTAAGATTTTAAATCATGTTTCC